>MVGT01004089.1:477-15714 GCA_002174775.1 Macleaya cordata | reverse complement strand
GTTTAGTTTTGTTTTGTTTTGCTCGAGGACTAGCAAAAAGTAGGTTTGGGTGTGTGATAATTGCTATAAATATGCAATTATTATTGTTATTATTTATGCATTATTGCATTTTTCCCACTGATATCTTTATTTTTAGACGTAAAGTGCATAGTTCTCTCTTCACCATGGTGTAGTACACATTTTACTGATAAAAATAGTATATTCATATGTTTTTATATGAGATCGGATGATCCACTAATAAATTATTTTTTATTTTGTATGTGCAGATGGAAATCCTTCTCAAGAGGAGATCGAGCTGGACATATGAAATTAGTCTCAAGATTTGTGCGGTTATTAAAGGTGGAATGGCCACAGTATACACCTCAGGAAATTAATTTGAATGGGACCCAGCCAAAAGAAAAGAAAAGAAAAAAAATAATTAACTAGCAATTGATGACATCAGCATGATGTTGTCATCGCATGCATATTCTAAAAATTGGTATGACTTGGTACGTATCAATTTCATGGGCCCACAATTCAAACCCTAAATTCTATTTATTCCATATTCAATTATCAGATGTTTTTAGTCGTGGACCCCACCCTAAGTATCTCCTAAACCCTTATTCTCCAAATCCTTCCCACGTAACAAAACCCCACAAGCCTAATTCACGTACACAAATCAATTGAAATTTGTTGCCAATTTGAAATCAGCATTGTGAAGAGGGTCCCACAACCATTACTTTCTCTCCAAGACTTTCTATAAGTCCAAGCTTTCCATTACGTATTGGAGGGGGGATTAACTTGGAGAGGTCAGCTGGTTGGTTTTAAAAAGGATTGACAGCATCAGCGTGAGAGGAGAGGCACACGACAGTAGAAAAAAAGGGCATAAAGGAGCACCAACAGCGTACAAGAGAAAGAGGAGGAAGAAGAAGAAGCTGACAACAATATTGGAGTTATGCACAATTTCCGAGGTATGCTACATCTTTGGTACAACAGATACTTTTTTTTTCTCTTCTTATTATTTTAATGGAACTACTTGAACCCATGGGGTTCTAACTTTATTGTTAAGGTGAAGGGATGAAATTGTAGGATTTAATTTTAATTATGTTCTTGAACAAAATATTTGGATCTTAGTTCAATTGAAGTTTGGTTTTCTTATTAATTGATTTGTCTTCTAATTCTTTCTTTCATGTTTTATGTCATGCATACTACATAGTTAGATTGTTAGATGATTGTTTCAATGGCTTGTTTTAATTGATTTAAGTATTATTCTTTGACTAAATATGTCATGCATATTTAGTACTTAGGAAATCGATTGTGTGCCAAGAACAAACTTGTCTTTTTGAGATCTTAATTTTTAGGGCTCTTATCGTAAAATCATCGGAAAAGTAGTAGACAAAGGTACTATCGTACTACCCGTAAAAATCAGATATTTTGTGATAGAATATAATTACAATAAAATTTACAAGGGGCGTGAATCTGAAAGACGAAGAAAGCAGATTCATTGTCGCTACGGGGCGTGAATCTGAAGGATGACGAAAGCAGATTCATTAACGCTACGGGGCGTAAATCAGAAAGACGACGAAAGCAGATTCATTGACACTGCGGGGCGTGAATCTGAAGGATGACGAAAGCAGATTTATTGATGCTACGGGGCGTGGATCTGAAAGACGACGAAAGCAGATTTATTGACGCTACGGGGCGTGAATCTGAAGGATGACGAAAGTAGATTCATTGACGCCACGGGGCGTAATCTGAAAGACGACGAAAGCAGATTCATTGACGCTACGGGGCGTAAATCTGAAAGACGACGAAAGCAGATTCATTGACGCTACGGGGCGTGAATCTGAAAGATGACGATAATCAGATTCATTGACGCTACGGGGCGTGAATCTGAAAGAAGACGATAAGCAGATTCATTGACGCTACGCGGCGTGAATCTGAAAGACGACGAAAACAGATTCATGGACGCTACGGGGCGTGAATCCGAAAGAAGACGATAAGCAGATTCATTGACTCTACGGAGCGTGAATCTGAAAGGAGACGATGAGCAGATTCATTGACGCTACGGGGCGTGAATCTAAAAGAAGATGACGAACAGATTCATTGACGTTACGGGGCGTGAATCTGAAAGAAGACGAATGTTGGGACTCTCAAAGACGACGAAAGTAGAGTGTCTTGAAGGCGACGGTAGGCAGGTTCAGCCCTTAGGCGTGAACCTCAAAGACGACGATAGTAGAGAATTTCCAAGACGACGAAAGCAGAGAATTTCGAAGGTGGATGGTAAGCAGATTCATCCCGTAGGCATGAATCTCAACGACGACGAATGCAGAGACTCTCAAAGACGACGACGAGCAGATTCAGCCCTTTGGCGTGAATCTGAAAGATGGGTCACGTCCAATATATGACATACCCGGGGACGAATTGGGGATCACACCTTGTATGTGTGCCCGAGAAATGCAAGCGTCGATGGGACGCAAATGATGCATGTCCTATGCTCTAGTACCGTACGAAGGTATCTAAAGATTCCTAATTTGATTAAGGATGACCCTGACTCTATATGTATGAAGACCTCTAAGCTAAATGTGATGCATCTGGAAGCAGACATGTAAACCAAAGACGAGGATAGAATAGGAATTTCACAGCGAGTGAAACCCTACATACCCTCGAAAACAACACACAATCCTAGGCTAATGCAACCTAAAGCTACAAGCACGCAGAGCCTAACCCTAGGGTGAACTAAACTAGAGACCTTAATCTCTATTATTGTTTGGTTTTAGGGTGTGGCAAGTTATCAGGCCCTTAGGCCCGACATGAGAGGATGTGGGTTCTTGGACCCACAAGGAAGAGGATAGGCTCTAATGGCCCGAGTGATGGTGATGGGCTTTGGGCCCTGGAAAAATGGATCTAGGCCCGTGGGCCTGGCAGAGATGCGGGCCCTTAGGCTTAAGCTCGAGAAATGAGCCCTTAAGCTCATAGCAACAGGTAGAGAGCCCGAAGGCTGAAAATTGGGGAAAGGAAGGAGGGCCCGTGGGCCCACCACGAAGGAATGGGCCCGCATGCCCAAAAAATCTTATTCAGAGGCTTATTGAATGTTTTGATCTAAATCTAGTAAAGTAATTAAAACACTGATATAAGTCACTAATTACTTGAAATCAGTAAACAAACGTATTAAAGCAACTTATGATTCAAAACTTTAAACTCAAAGACAAGACTGCAAGCAATGTTCGTTACGCAAAAATGTTTTTACAAAAATGATGAAGTCGTGAGCACGATATCAATCATATTAAACATGGCAAAAATGGTGATACTAACTCATGTTGTAAAAGATATACCGTGCTCCATATGAAAAGTACCTCATTGTTACACGCTTGATCATTTCATGCATGCATCATGCAAAACATTGAATACGTAGATTTCAACCCATATTCACGTAAACATCATGTTGCATGCATGCGTGTCATTAATTATTTCATGCAAAACTAACATATATCACGTAATACATGCTAAAAATCACATGAAATGAGATTTACATTTGCAATATTTTCACCATCAAAATTGCATGCAAAATTTTATTGAATCATTAAAGCACCGTTACATCACCCGTTCGTCACATAGGATATGAGTTTAATAATGGAAGAAAAAAGTAGAAGATAAGGATTATCACCTAGTCGGCACAAGCCCGTCGACCCGATTGCAAGAAATCTCTCCCCGTGTCGGTGTGCGATGGGGGTGACAAGCGGGCCCCACTCCGTGACCAAATGGAGAGAACCAAAACTCTAGGGATGCTTTGCAAAACTAGTTTTACAAATAACATGTGAGGAAAAAAAAAGAATCGAAAAACAAAAATAAACTAAAACTATTTTTTGCAAACCTTTTTTTTGTTTTTCCCTGTTTTTTGTTTTTTTTAAACACTATTTTTTTCTGATTTTTGTTTTTTTTTAACAAAAAAAAAACTTTTTTTGTTTTTTCTGTTGTTGTTTACTATTTTTTTTAATTAAAAAAAATCAAAAGCTTAAAAAAAAAAACTTTTTTTTTTCTTTTTCTCTCTCTCCTCCTCTCTTCTTCTTCTCCACCGGGCGTCTGTTATAAACACCCACTTTTTTTTTCTTCCTCCTTCTCTCCTTTCTTGTTCTTTCCTTCCTTTTCTTCTTCCTTCTTTTCTCCTTTCTTCTTCTTTCCTCCCTTTCCCTTCACACGTCTATAACAGACGTTTAAAAAAAAAAAATTTCTTTCTTCCCTTTTTTCCTTTTCTCTGTTCTCTCTTCTTCACGTCTGGTTGCAGACGTGTCTTTTTTCTTTTTTTTTGCTGCCAACGTTGACAGCAGCAACTGCTGCTGCTGTCTTCCTCTCTCGGTTCTCTCTCTGAACTCGCTCTCTCCCTCATACATCCTCCGTTGTTTTCCCTTTCTCCCTCTTCAGCTCTCTCTCGATCTCCATCTCCTCACAGCTCTCTCTCTCGGTTTTTCTCCCCTTTTCTTCGTCCGATTTCTTTGTTCGTTTCCCTCTCAGTTTCTCTCCAATTTTCCAGCCCCCTCATGATCACTCTCCTCTCCCCCCTTTCATTCAGTTTTTCCTTCTCCCCCCAAAATAGGTGTGGGGGGCATGGGGAGACCCAAAGAGGGCTGTCCACCACGCTACCCTGCATGCGAGACATGCGCATGCAAGGTGCGTGGTGGCCCCAATTATTTTATTTTATTTTTTTTAAAAAAATATTTTATATATTTTTTCTTATAAAAATAGAAATGGGTCCCACCATTTTGAAATTTTATTTTTAGACAAAAATTTTTCAAGAACTAATTTTTTGCAAAAAATGATTAATTTGAGAAAATTTAAGGTGGGCCAATCTCGTCACGACACGTGGCGACGCCCAAGGATTAGAACCGAAAAAATCCTACGGTTCCTCGACTGAATTGGTTCCATTCTAAGTTCGGGGTTCCTCGAGATTTGGTTCTCTTCTTGTTCCGATCTTGAGCCGAATTTTGGACGAGTGGAGTGGAGCCTTCTTGGTCACATTAAAGCAATTTTTTGTTAAATTTTGCACGTAAATCGAGGTGCAGCCAAAATGGGTATTTTTTCAAGGTGTGCAAAAATTTGGCGTCTACAATTACAATAAAATTTACAAGGGATTCCTGGATCCTTAACACTTTAATTAATTGGTTAATCTTCATACTTTAGGTTTGCTTTTATTATTTTTAAAATTTTTTTTTCTTAAAAAAGAATTAGTTCTTTCTTGATTAGTTAATTCGTAATATTAATTAGTGCGTTTTTGTTCCACTCCTCGTGGGATCGACCAGTATTTACCGATAACTACACCATAGATACTGTGCACTTGCAGTTATAATTAAATAGTGTTTTTCAAGCCTATCAGTTAGACATTTATCATTTCCTATTTTGAAACACACCTTACGTTCATGACAATCTTTCTAAAATTGTTCCATCTATTACAAAAGAAACATTTTTTATTGTTTGACTCCGTCTATGAGCCTAGGTAAAATAATTAGACTCATTTACTTTAGATTTGTCTTTTCAGATTTCTCCATTTCTTTTAAGCTTCTTGAATTAGGATGAAATAAATGAAGTCCTAGTTGCTTAAACCTTGCCTCTTCTTAAATAACTATAATTATCATGAGTATGAAATCAATCATAATGAAGAGCCAGGAATTCTCAATGATAAAAGACTTATATAGATTTCACATAAATACTTCAATTTTGCAACTAGATTTATAAGAATGGCGATATATTCGTTATGGAGTAGTTACATGTATATGAATGAATATATGTTATCTCCACATTTCATGGTTCACTACTCCCACTAAATTTGCCATTACTAAGAAATAATTACAATTAATATTAAGAAGTCAAATATTGTACATATTATTTGCAACTTATACTCACACAAACATAATGCTAAATCTAATTGACCTTTTTCTGAAACTTAAAGAAAAGATCTTAAATTCAAACTACTAATATCTGTTAGAGTAATTAGTTTACTAAACTTATTCAACAGTGTATAACATTATTCCATCAAAATTAGTGACAGACAAAGCACGCGATAATATAGTGAGTTATGATATTGCCTAACTATTATTTAGAATGATATACATCCTGAGGAATGATTAACAACAAGTATCGTCATGATTTCACCTTTGGGCCAAAACCATGACATACATAGCTTCCACTCAAGTAGTAAAAAATGAAATACATTTAATCATAATTGATGAACAAAAAATATCATCATTTCGCCTGTGGGCAAAACAATGACAGAAAAAGTGTTCACTTAAATAGTGAGAAGAGAAAATATTTAACTATAATTAAAACAAATGTATATCTTTAATGATGAACTAGCACTATTATCACGATTTTGCCTTTGGGCTAAAACCGCAACATACTAAGTGTTTATTCATAACTTATGTTCTGATATTAAGTAGGTACTATCATCACAATTTGCCTTTGGGCTAAAATCGAAACATACCAAACGCTCGTCAAAACTATAAGTCTCTTCATTACACTATGTGGGTGACCCCTGTAATCATAATTCAGGATAATGTATACTTAATGATGAACTAATAGTATCATCATAGTTTTGCCTTTGGGCTAAAATTATGACATACAAAATGTTCACTCACAATCTATCCTAAGGTGGCACGAATATAAGTCAATTACACTGTAACATTTCATAAAATTCTTAAAAAACTTAAGCTTTATTTGAGAAGGACAACATAGTTCTCAAGAGTAATCAATTGGCATTAGAATTACTCATCAGTCATCACTGAACAACTATAGTCCACGTCCATATATTGAAACATTCATCAGGAATTCTTTCTTATTGTTATCTGTTGTTTGGAGACTACAATTGTCAATTTACTTTTTAGACAGATCAATTAGCAATTTTTCAAGAAGTATATTTTAATCATTACATTTTGTTTGAGAATTAAAAAATTTTCCTGCAGGTTATTGAGCATATGTGTCAAAGCCTGCCGAGTTCTGCAAGTCCTTGGTAGCTCTATGTGTTACAAATTAATAGAGCCACTTTTATCTCTACAATTTCTTCTGCAGGTTATTTGAGCTTCTATATCATGTACTTACCTACAACACCCTTAATATTTTTAATGATATAAGTGTAGATTAAATTGCTTCTTGTACAAAAAACAACTAATAAAGGTAGTTTGTGAAGTTTTTATTTTCTTTATTTACAATTTAGCTACTTCAACTTCGTTCTTCTTTTTCTTTTCTTTCTCACGAAATTCATTTTGGGCATCTTAATTAAGAAAAGCTTAAATGGCTAAGGTGATCTACTTTTCTTGTTTCTAGGGTATCTAATTGGATGCACTCGTACTGGGCTCTAACCCAGTTTAAATGTTGGAAACTTTAATGGTTTCAACCAAGCCATTTTGTTTGGGAGCGGTCCTTGAATCAGGAATTGATACTGGTTCAAATCTCAGAAATAATTTTTCTAATTTTTTACGTAGTAACATTATTGCTATTCTTAAAGGAGTTATTTTTAGCACATGATTCATTGGATCCACTGATTTAGACGCGAATTGGACTGAACTCCGCTAAGAAAGTTTTAAGTAGGCCAATATTATCCTGTAAAACATCGTCTGAATGAGTGTGGGGTTGACCGGATCTTGATCCGGTCATTTTGCCAAGAAAGTTCTAAGTCGATTGAGAATCCCTTTGAAAGAGAGAAGGATTTCTAAAAATCATCATTTAAATATCAGATCTGATATCTAAAGAATTATTCTATCTCAACATCATATGGGTTCCCACTTCTAGATACTAGATATGAAAAATTGAAAATGGTTTGTGCATTGGATTTTGACCGGGCAGCCCGTGGGTTGACCTTGACCCTGACTCATTAACTTGGTTATCTAAATGAGTGGGAATTAGGGCTGAGCATTTTGTATTCGTGACCCATCAACCCTACTAAGGTTAGGATCTACCCTCATTCATTGCCTTATTTTTTCATAGAATTAGGTTAAACTAATTAGAATTAAGGTAGGAAATTGAACCTTTTGAAAAACGTGTCTTGGTTAATCTAGGTTAGCCTACTTGGATCAAGCCGGGCAAGGTTTTATTGGGCTCATTCGACCAAAAAGAACAAAATTTTGGCGTGACAATAAAACGTCGCACGATTGAAAGTTCAAAGGTGTGTTCCAAAATATTTTTTGGTTGGGGTTGGTCGTGTTAGCCCATAAAAGGAAAATGAGAATGATAGCGTGTACTAATTAAGGAAAACTAAAGCAAATTAAAAAATTGAAAAAGAGAGAACAACACAAAAATTTAATGTGGTTCACCACTAAAGGCTACATCCATGGGCGACAAGGATCGTGACTTTTCATTATATGAGAAAATAACATGTGCTCATCTGTTACAAAATGTATGCATATCTCCCCAACCTTTCTCTTGTTTTTCCTCTTCTTGTACTTTTCTTTCCTGTTCCTTCTTTCCTTCTTTTTGTTTGTTTGTTTTTTTGTTTTTTTATTTTTTTGTTTTTTTTCCTAGCTACTACCTAATACCATGCAATCCTCCATTGAAAACATTAACTTCTCAGCAAGCAGCAGTAAGTGATGAATGTTGATAATGAGTCGCTCCTCTACGATTTAATGAACATCGACAAATGAATTTTCTTTGGCAGTTGGCATAGTTGGATAGAAGAATTCATTTTTGTCTCATATCCACAAGAAATGCCACACTTAGGGCACGACCTTTTTCTATACCCACAATCATTAGTTGGAGATGAAGACCTTGTTGTTGTTTTCTTTTGCGAACATGATGTATTTGCGCAAAGAACTATTTCTCGCTAGTGGAGCCTTATAATTTACAACTTCAGGATGATTATAAACAAATGTTGCTGATGATGTCGTTCTTTTACTAATATCACCACCAGATCTTTTATCATATGCCATTCTCAAACTTTGATTAGATAACAAATTCCATGCATCAGAGATGAGTTTAAAAGCACCCTCGATAGCTACCAATTTGTCTGTCTAGACGTACCATAATCGCCAATTTTTTGTATTATTTCTTTATTGTCTCTATATCAATCGAATCATCTGTGCAGACTTTAAGGGCCCGTTTGGTTCGCGATTAGAAAACTTGTTTTCAAAAATAAATTTACACCTAAATTAACTACATTTTGTATCATATCTAAAACTATTCTTTTGACTTTACTATTAAATTCTAAATGATTTCATTGAAAACAAAGAAAACAACATTTTTTTGTTTTGTAAAATCATACATGATTTTATTGGAAATCCTAAAACAGTTTTAGATGTAGTACAAAATGCATATTAGTTTAGGTGAAAATTAGTTTTTGAAAACAAGTTTTCCAATCGCGAACCAAACGGGCCCTAAGTATTGCATACTAATCCAATTCATTGTTATTGAACTTTCTCTTCTGATTGCTAATAGCAGATGCCGCAGCAGCGACATGAACAATGTAAGTAGTGATGAACTGTTGAATTCCATGGAGGTTGGGGTTGAGATCTTTCGCCAAGTTTGCGAATCCTAATACACTTGCATACTCTTGCGCCTTGAATTTGATTTCTGCCTATTCTTTCACGGTCTCAGCAACTTTCTAGAACATCATAGTTATGTTGTTTGGTTAATTTAGTGATTCTGAAATCTGAAACAAAAGGTTTAATGAGAACTGATCAAGGCATAAGAATACATTCTGTAACCTAAAACAAGTATATGAATGCAAAATTTAGAAAGCAAAACATGAAAAACAAGTAACTGTACCAATATTTAAAGGAAACTATAACAGATTTAACTACCTTGAATTATCAACTAGATTTCTAATTCACAATAGATCAAATGAATCAATGGTCTAGATTTATCAGATCATACCCAGTTTTCTATCTATTAGAGATATCCCATATCTTCTGTAGATATGCATAAATCATACTATGATATATATGAATGTTGGTGAAGAAGATCTATGTGATTAACAAATCATAGATCCTTACAAAAAATTTACACTTAAATCATCTCCATCTTAACCTCATTAACCAAAATCCAACTTTAACAGGCATATTTATTTCATATTTTATATTCTAAACAACTTGATCTCTCCAAAAGCATCAATCTCATAAACTAATAACAACTTAATTAAATAGACATGATCATAGGACTTCATTCTCCACCCCATTAGCTAAGTCACGTTTGGGTTTGGACGATCGTAATAGAAACAATTTATTAAGGTGTTTGTTTTTCCTGATTTTCAAAACTGAAGTTTTTAGATTTCAGATAGAAACAAAAAAATGGGCATATATTATTAAAAAAATTAATTGAAATTTTAATATTTGATATTTTTAATTAAAAAATTTATTTTCTAATGTACTATGTTTACATCAGCCTGTGATGTGACATGGACATGGCCTGTCTTATGTGAAAAAAAAAAATTCTTATCATAACGATCATCCAAACAAATTTAACCCTAAATATGAGTTTTTACTTATTTTGATCAACTTAACCCTAATTTTGATCAGCCAAAAGTCAACAAAAATATTCTTCAACAATTACCTCTTAAACAAAAATCAATTGCCTTCTTTCATCTTCTTCTTTCCACACTCAATTGCCTTTTTTTGTCTTCTTATTTTGTTTTCTTAACAAATATTCTTATTCCACTTCCTACGATTTATATATATATAATGGGAAGTCGGCTCGCCAAGAAATGATCTAATTAGTAATTCCTTAGAGGAGTGGAATGGCCTTTAAAATCACATCACAAGCAACCAACTGTTGACCCTTTTTTATCTTCTCAAAAACCAAATTCACTATTTCCCACGACTCTATGTCACTATAAGTTTCTTTTTTTTGGGAATTTACTTTTAGCCCATTTTTTCTCCATTGCGTTCCCACTTATTCTTTCACCTTTTTTTTTGGTACACAAACATAATATATATTTATAGATTAAGCAGTAGGCATAATCCCGGTTACAAACATAAAGTCCAAAGAAAGAAAATCAAATAGGAAAGAAGGGGGATCATCAAGCTAAGTAGCAACGGTTGTGGATGCTTTAACATGAGTTGCTAAAGCATCGACAACAGTGTTGGCCTCCCTATAGGTAAAGTTAAAGCAATAAGTCATAAATCAAGTCTGATTTCACTAAGGTGTGCTTGTGTGCGCCATCCAAGCTTCATCAAGTCACCATTGAGTTGCCGAATGATTAAGAGAGCATCGCCTTCAAAGATATTTAATGTGTTGAATCTCTGCATGGCAAGAACCTGGCTCCCCCACACATACCCAAGGAATCACATAAAAGTAAATCTAGATCTATCGAAATGTTAGATGTGATAAAAGAGGCATCAAAGTTAATTTTAATTGTTCCTAAATCAGGCGGGGTCCATTGAAGGTGAAGAGATCGATTATTAAAACTAGAGTCTATTAAAGTATTGGTGGTATTCTGGTCTTTAGAATATAGGAGAAGGGACTGATAAATCTTCCTAATTGTTTGGAAAGGTGATTCAATAGTATTTTCAAAAATCACTTTACACTGAACTGTCCAAATAAACCAACAATAAGTAGCACATAAAGGATCCCATTTGGTCATCGAGGATGACCATCCAACTCAAAATCCAATCATTAACATTTGTCGGATGATAAAATAAAGAAAAGTAGAGTAAGGGGACAAAAACCCAACCACACGTGTATACAAGCATTCCATCAATAAATGAGATAAAGATTCATTCACACAGTGATAAAGAGCANGAACCCAAGTGCCATAGTTTCCCCCAGTGAGAGGAGGGGAAATCAAAATAGAAGTTGGATTGTCAGAAGGATGGATGAGGAAGGGATCGGCTGTTGAGTTGGAGTGAGAGGAAGTGGAGATTGCCTCATGTTGAGGGGTAGAAGTGGGTGACGTTGCTTCACCTGCCATAGATTATCGTGAGAAAAAAAAAGCTTCACTGCTCTGATACCATTCTAAAACTAGAGATTCAGATATGTTGGTCGTTCACAACATGTGAATGACGATGAAGATTTTATTGATATTTATTGTTATGTACAAGTAAAAGATAACTGATTATTGTTACATAATTAAAATCAAAGATAAAGCCTAACTAACAGATAAGTATACTAAATGATATAAAATACAAAGATGGACTTAATGTACAAGGAACCTATTTTGACTAAGGAACCTATTTTGACTAGAGATCTCCTCCGTTATTATTGTGATAAGTCTTGGTAGTTATCTCCAGGAGGACTCCTTATTGTTTGTGTGATCTTATCATCTGATCTTATCGTGAGAGCATGTGGGACCACTAACAGCTCAGCTCATGCATTTGTATGCATGAGGATTCTCCTGTACGTAAGAAAGACATTTAAAAACAAACAAGCAGACTCTAGGCGAGGTATTAATCTTCCACACATGCTTCCAATGGGTGGGAGTTGGTGTGGTATTGGGCGGGGAGGAAAGAGGACCACAAAGTTTTGTATACAAGGATTTAACAAAAAAAACTATCCTGATTTCTCTAAGCTCCATCAATATGGTCTTGTCGATTAGGAGAGAGTCCAATTCGAAGAATATTATTAAAAGTATTAGTGTTGAAGTATAGTTTGAGAGTATCAACATCCCATTGTATGCCACATGGTTTAATAAGTTCACTAACCCATTAAAGAAGGCTCAATTGATTATTGCTAATCAGAGAGTTAAGAGGGAAAAGAGGAGGAGGGGAGGTATCTATCCAAGGGTCAAACCAGATATTAATGTGAGATCCATCACCAACTTCCCGTATGTAGAATTTTTTAACATTAGCTAACCCTTTGCGGATACAGTTCCATATCCAGGAACTATGTTGATTAATATTACTAGAGAGAAGGTGGCAGTTCGAAAAATATTTACGTTTAAGAATTCGAGCCCATAAAGATTGAGGTTGATTAATCTGCCTCCATCCAATCCTAAACAATTGGGCCGAGTTATCTAGAGAAATATTTCTAAAGCCTAAACCCCCAACAGAAGTGGGTTTACATATGGAATTCCAAGATTTAAGATGGAGGCCTTTGGGCTGCTCTAGTTTTCCCCACCAAAAATCCCTTTATATATTAGAGAGAGAGGTGACTAAAGTTTTAGGAAGGGAAAAACATACCATTTGGTGTATGGGCACCCGAGCTAAGATGGCTTTAACAATAGTAGATCGACCAGCTTGAGATCGATAAAAGTTTTTCTTTCCAATTTTTTAGTCTATTTTGGAAGTTGATTAGGATAGGCTCAAAGCATTTAGTTTTGGATTTATCAATGAAGAGAGGCACACCAAAATATTTATCTTTTATGTTTATATTTTTAACTTTAAGGATTTTAGTAATCATTTCCTAAATTTGGTAAGGAGATTCGGGCTAAAGAAAATAACAGATTTTTGGAAGTTAATGAGTTTCAGAGAACCCCATTTTTCTCATGATTTGAATCAAAAATTTCCATTCAACCTTATCAAAAGCTTTAGACATGTCAATTTTAAGACCTAAAAGCCCTAAGGACCCCTTTTTTTCATTATGTGGATAGCTTAATAGGCTAAAACAATATTATCGGCTATTTGTTTATTTGGGACAAAAGCCGACTGGTAAGAGAAGATAATTGTGTCTAAAAAGGTCCTCATCTTGTTAGCCAGGGTTTTAGAAATAACTTTATAGAAAGTGTTGCATAAACTTATAGGACGAAGATAAGCTGCAACATGGGGGAATTCTTTTTTAGGAATTAAGGTGCATAAAAGTATTATTAAGTTCTTTAAGAATGAACCTAGATTTAGAAGGGTGCATAGAAGAAAGAACTAAGAAAATTTTCTCCAAGGAGAAGATAACATGCACTCATTGTTCGCAGTAGTTATACTACAAGGAATGAGATCCAAAATAGCAGTTATTTGGGATTGAGAGCCTTCTCCATTAGATTGAGCAATCACAGAAAAATGTTTCAATTCTAGTAGGTTCAAAATTTCATTTCCATTTTTTTCTTTAAGAAAATGAAATGTCCCTTGAGTTTGTCAATATTCATAATAAGACAATGAACTCAAATGTAGTCATTGATTGAGTTAAAATTAGGGTGTCTCCTCCGTGCAAACTCACACATTACCAAGAATCGAAGCGAAAACACGACATTGGACTCAATTCTCAACCACAACTCACCATAAGTTGGTAAGTGACCTTAATGTCTTTCATAGGTGGTTAGAATTGCATTAGGACTTAGCATCTATGGCTAGGATGACCTTAGAACATCACTGAACATGTCTAGGTCCTTCTCCAGCTTCAGGAAGACTTAGTATCGATGCCCACTGATGGGAGTATCGATACTGGACTACTAGTATTGATACCCATAATTCTAGTATCGATACTACGGGCCTGTTTCAGAGTACGCATTTATGAGTTTTGTCTTGTGCATTTTTGGCCCATGCTACGTGCATATGGTATCTTTTGACCTAAAACTTTAGGTATTGCTCCAAATTTTAGGGTTTCTAAGTTTTAGAAAGAGAAAGCTCACCACTCCCTGTGTGATGCTCTAGATCTACTCTCATAGGGTTTTTATTCTTGTTAGACCTTAGAATACTCTTCTAGCATGAGAATCTAGTTGTGTTGATGAACACTTAACCTTCAAACACACCTGAAAGTCTAAATTCGCCCTACGGTTAATGAATTTAACTGTATGTCAATGTGACTATGGTTAAGGATCACACNATTAGCATTTGAAGATGCCGTTTGTGATTGAGAAGAGGAGCTTCCTGGAGTGGAAGTTGATGCTGGAGAGAGAGATGGTTCGGAAGCGTGAGGGGCAAGTGAAGTGGGACCCCCAGTAGAAGGAGAAGAAGTATATGCGGTAGATAGGTGTGGGGTCGAAAGAGTAGTGGAATTGGTTGGAGTAGGTGAATGGGGAGAAGCTGGGTACTCATAGAAGAACTCGTCAACCGGAGGTAGTTGAGAAGGAGGTGAC
Organism: Macleaya cordata; assembly: GCA_002174775.1. Lineage (NCBI taxonomy): Eukaryota > Viridiplantae > Streptophyta > Magnoliopsida > Ranunculales > Papaveraceae > Macleaya > Macleaya cordata. The sequence goes on along the minus strand of MVGT01004089.1, from coordinate 815 downwards.
GTAGTGGAGGCTTCATGAAACGGAAATATCGTTTCATGAAAAATAACGTCCCTAGATGTGTAGATTGTTTTTGATTCGATGTCATAGATCATGTAACCTTTTTGACCATATGGATAGCCAAGGAAAACTCCTGGCTTCGACCGTTGATCAAACTTGTGTGAAGGTTTGGGGTTTCGGCCAAAACATAAACACCCAAAAACTCGGAAATGTGTAAAATCCGGCGGTTTGTTGAAAAGCATCTCATGAGGGGATTTATGATCAAGCAATGGAGTGGGTAACTTATTAATGATGTAAGCAGCGGTTAGGATGCATTCACCCCATAGAGATAACGGTAAATT
>MVGT01004093.1:1267-17017 GCA_002174775.1 Macleaya cordata | reverse complement strand
TGACCATCTTGAGTTTACCTTTGACACGAAATTCGACAAGCATAAAACATGGACCTTTCATACCCAATGTTCCAGTAGAGGTTTAGAGAGAAGAACCAAGGGTAGAACCTTTGGATGACGAGAATTACGATCCAAGTGAAGATGAGTGGATGCCTATAGAACAAGGTGATCCTGAAAGGGGAACCTTTGACTACAGTGATTCCGACTCTAGTGAGTGGCTAGTAGAAGGAAATTTAGCACTGATCCACGAGGAAGACCAAGAAGAAGTTATGATTATAGACCAACCTCAAGAAGAAGTCACACCAAAAGAGATTATTATTATAAGTAGTGATTCAGAATCAGAGGTCGAAAGAAACAGCCGCAGCAGAGACCGAGGTACTTATTTTAGAAATTCTATCTATATATATATGATGTAGTAGTACCAGAATACCTTTAAGAAAACCTAGTGGCTTAGAATAAGGCAGTGAGATATGAATACTTGGAGATCATCGTAAGTCATACCCCAAGAGTATAGAGTTGGTTTTCGAAAATAGTGACTTGAATATCTTGGATAGAATAGGAATCACCTAGAATCGACCATGGAAGGAAAACATCTTTAGGACTGATCACCCGTAGAAGATGCAACCACATGGGACAAGGATTGAGTGAATGTTTGTATTTGCCAAGGAACCCACAAGTTCCCAGAGTTCTCACAAAGATTTAAAAAAAAAAGGGGTAACAGTGAGAATTCAAATACGATGATCGAGGGATGCAAGTGTTGATCTGCTTAGGCACGACATTATTTTGAATTTTGAGACGAAATTCTTTTGAGGGGCTGATAGTTTAATACCCGAGATTTTTTCCACTTAGACTTAAGCATGGGCTTAAGGCCCATGGACCCAAAATAGGCCCAACAAGTGTTAAAAAAGTGTAAACCTAAGGAGAGAAACCAAAGAGTATAGGAAAAACAAGCTTTTTGCCAAAAACCATCCATAATGCATGAGTTATATACATGGACTGTGTATAAGAGGGGAAATGAGTCTAGAAATGTTTTGCAAAATGAGTTTTGCATAGAGTCTTGGATAAAAGTTTTTCAAATGTTTTCAAAATGTTATTTAAAATAAAACCAAATGTTTTCAAAATCTCTTTGAGAGAGAGATTAGGAGTTATCTTGTAGAAATGAGCCATAAGACCTTAGAAATGAACCTTCGGTTTAGAAAATCAGAGAAAATGAAATGAAAACTAGGGTCACATTGACCTACATTCAATATAGGAATGCGATAAATCACCAAGAAATGAAATGAACTTAGAAATGATGGAATAAACCATTAGGTTAGAGTTATTTTGAAACCCTAAATGTTTCCTTAGAAATGAAATGAAATGAAAAGTGAAAATGAAATGAAAGTGGAAATAAAATGAAAAGATGTAGTTAGGTGTAAATAGTAAAACTAAAATAAGGGGTGACCAAGAGGTAGGTCCCACTTATAAAAAACGTGGGTACAATGGGCTGCCTTGTGCGCCACTTAATTAGAGAGTTTTGGGTTTCCTAAAACTCCAAAACTTGTTAGTTAAGTTAAAACACCTAAATTTTAGTAATTTTCAAAAAATTGGATAATTACTAATTTAAAGATAATTGCTAGTATATTTAGATAATGATAAATACTAAACCTTGAGGAATAAGGAATAAATATAGGCCATCAGATTAAACTTATCTAAAAGTTAATAAATCCTAGCCATAGAAATAGTTTCCAAAACTTAAAACACTTAGGTTTCTTTGTTTATCTAAAAGTTGTAGTATTTAATGTGAATTGTTGGATGGTTTAAGATTTAATCCTAGCCATCTGAAATAAATAAAACTTTAATACTCTTAGTAGTTTAAATATTAAAAAAAGTTAAAAATAAATAAAAACAAAAGAGATAAATAAAAAGGAGTTTGAGATAGACTTGGTTTAGGATAGANGCTAAGTCTTAATGCATTCTAACCACCTATTAATGATAAACATGGTAACTTACCAAAGTGTGGTGAGTTCCGGTGGTGAGTTGAGTCCGTTAGCATGCTTTCTGTTCGATCTTCGATGGAGTGTGAGTTTGCACGAAGGATACACCCTAACTCTAACTCAAGCATGGACTTACAATTGAGTACATTGTCTCATCATGAACATTGACAAACCCAAAGGGACCTTTCAATAGAGATAGGGTTAGAGTTAGGATAGGTTTAGAACTAGTTAAGGAGGTGGAGGGGGCAGGCCGAACCCTATAAATAGGGGGCCTGTTCGTGCTCTCCTCTCCATACAAAAATCTTCAACTTCAAAAAAAAAGAAGAAGAAGAAGAAAAACCCCCAAGCCCCCACCTAGCCGATTTTCTCTCTCTATTTCTCTCTCAATATTTTGAAGAAGAATAAAACCATTCAAGTATTGAAGAATCTTGGCGTTCTAGAGTCAAAAGGAAGATCAAGTCAAAGCCGCATGGAAATTAAGCGAAAAAAGGTAGGGAAAACCACTATCCTTAAAACTTATTTTTCAAAATTCCCCGTTTTCTCATTTAGTTTAGTTGCATGTTTTCAAACTTGTTTTTATAAAAATATATATTGCTTTTCAAAAGGTTTTTCTTGCATAAAATTGCATTGGGTTTTGGTGGTGTAAACTTGAGTGAAAGTAAATAAGCTATTACAACTTAAAGTGGTAATATGAGAGCTTTTTAAAAGAGACACTTGGGTTGTGAGGTTAATTACCTTAGTAACCATTAATAGGATACCCATGATGGTATCAAAATAATCCTTAAATAGGGTGTGAATTGTGCTCCATAAGTGAGGAAGATAATGTGCTCCAAAAGAGAGTTATATGATGTGCTCAGTAAGAGAAGAGTAATTGTGCTTCATGTGAGAGGTGAAGTTGTGATATAAAATATATTTAATCGTCAGTTTGTCCTAAGGGATGTTATTTTGTCTTAATTGACGTTGTATATGCCCTAGTGGCATCTCTGCAAGAGAGGTTTACCTGGGTCTGTCTAAAAGTGACAGAGATTGGCGACCGTAATAGCCATTGGTAGGCTGCTGCAATTGCCCTGACGAAAAGTGGAAAGACTTAATAATAATTAAATATTAATCAGGATATGAGAATATAGATTTGCTGCATACACTTCTATATATATTTGCTGTTATATCTTGTTTAAGTTCTTTATAGATAAGAGTTGTTGATTTTCAAAACATAAACCTGTTTTTGATGGCTGACACCAAAATTATTTTCAAAAGAGTATTTGAGAGTTCAAACTTAGATGGTAGATAGGTTTTGAAAAAGGAAGAGTGAATTTGAGAGGTTTCCAAAGATGGTTTTAAAAAGGCATTGTTTGGATGACGTTTTTGTGGCAAAAATGGCTTGTGGATTTTCCAAAAAAAAGGTGTCAAGACATCAACCTATGTTTTAGTTGTACCTACTTAACTTTGCTCACCCTACGTTTTTACCCCTACAGGTACAAGAAGAGTTACTCGAAGTAGAACCCGAAGTGCTGAAAGAAAAGCTATTTAGAAGTACGTACATCTCCAGGAAACTGAGAAAGAAGATAGTTTCTAGATCACTGGGAATAAGGGATTTCTGATTTATTTCCTTGCTTGATATGATTAGTTATGATTTTTAATTGACAAAGAATTGTTGAATATTATATATAGTGATGCATACTTATGATTGGTTTGACTTGGTTTGAATAAAGTTAGAAGCATGATAGTTTGATACATATGAATGTTTTCATGTTTTCTGTTATGATGCCTGTATTAAATGAGTGTTTTGTCTCTAGTAATGTTGATCATTAGGCTCTGAAGTTGAAATATAAAAAGTTCCTTCATAAACTGAATTTAGGAAGTTGACCTTTAGACCACCCTAAGTTGGACCAAAGCTGCTGGAATTTCTAGAATTTCCGTACTAGTCTGAGTTGAGCACGATTTGTGTATAAAACCGTAGAGAATTAGTTTTTGGTAAAAACACAAAAGTTTTAGATCTGAATTTTTAGTTTCCATAGAACTTAACCCCATAGGAATCCGAGTTTTAGTTAGGTAGATAAGGCCTGAAATTCGCCACTGATGCAATAACTCAGACTGCAACATTTCCATGTAGATTAGTCCTTAACCATTAGTTTTGAAGACCTAAGTAATTAAACTCAATTAGGGTGATTAATAATGACTAAACCCAGAGAATTAAAGGTTTTACATAGTGTTCAACTAGGCATTAGGTAATCCCTTTTCACCCAGTAACACTCTGGGGCCTGGGTCGTGGTTTTGACTCGAAAAATGGGTCGGACCATTGGGATTCCAGGGTCGGGGTGTTATAGTTTAGCATGTTATAGTTCATAAAAGAGCTTTAGTTTGGTATCAAATCATCTTTAACACCCAGATATCGGACTCCCAATGGTCCGACCCACTCTTCCGGTCGATGTTTCTATCAGGATTTTTATCTATCCAATAGGGCTTCTGCAACCAAGCCGGGTCTTCCGGTTCATTAGACTAGTTTATTTGGTCGTTTTTTTTGTTTTTTGAGAAAAATTTTCTTTGCTTGAAAGGATGGGAAAGTTGCTGAGCAGTTTTTGGATAGTCGAAACCACGACCAGGCCTCAGAGCAGTACTTAAAGGGAAAAGAATATAACTAATGCATCTTATTATCTAGTTAAACACTATGTAAAACCTCTAAATTCTTTGGGTTTAGTCATTATTAATCACCCTAATTGAGTTTAATTACTTAGGATCTTTAAAACTAATGGTTAAGGACTAAATTACTTGAAAAACTACTGTCAGAGTTATTGTGTCAGTGGTGAAGTTCAGGCCTTTTCTCCCTAACCAAAATTCGGATTCCTATGGGGTCAAGTTCTGGAAACCCAGATCTAAAACTTCTATGTTTTGACTAGAAACTAATTCTCTACGAGTTTACATAAAAATCGTACTCAACTCAGATTAGTGTAGGAATCAAGAAATTTCAGCAACCAAGTTTTAACTTGTGGCAGCCTAAATATTATCTTCCTAGGTTCTGTACAAGATGAAACTCTCTAGGGTTTAACATCAGAGTCTAATAACAAAAATACAGAAATCATAACATCTAATTGCATGCACCGTCAAAGAAAACATAAATACATTCATATATATCATATTCAACCAAAGCTCTCAAATCATTTAATTTATTTAACCCTTCATCATAAACATTTGAGCATCATGCAATATCTTAACTAATCATTGTCATCACGTTAATCAAAACATATAAGGCAAACAGGTTAAAAACCCGTGTTCCCAGTGATCTAAAAACTATCATCTTCTTTCTCAGTTTCTCAGAGTTGTACGTACTTCTAAGTAGCTTTTTCTTTCAGCACTTCAGGTTCTACTTCGTGTAACTCTTCTTGTACCTGTAGGGGGGTAAAAACGTAGGGTGTGCAAAGCTCAGTAGGTACAATCAAAACATAGGTTGATGTCTTGACACCTTTTTCTGAAAAAAACAAGCCCTTTTTGCCAAAAAAACTCATCCAAACAATATCTCTTCGAAACCATCTTTGAAATTTTCTCACATACTGAAATATCACCTATTCTTAGGTTTAGGTCTTAACCAATAAACACTAATCTAGGTGTATATAGAAGGGGGATCAATATCTACCTATTTAAAAATTAATTCTCAATGCAAGCTTAATAAGTAGAAATTGAAACAAACAAGTATTGACTTATTCGATTCTCAAATGCGAAAATAAGGTAGAATCGAATATTTTAATCTTGCACAAATATCATTCACACATATAAGCATCCAACACAAATGATTTTTGTTGACAGGGAAAAACCTAACGGAAAAAATACCGGGACCCAGTCCATAAATTACCACTAAGAGTTATGAGAAATCTTACAACCGTTTACATCGACAACACGAATCCCTTATGCAAACTCGACCGGTCTTTCTCCACGACCCGAATCCACGAATCGCCCCTTTAATGATATGTTCGTCTTCAACTCGGAATCCACAAAACCCCGCACTTGTTAGCTTGAAACCACAAGCCTCTTGTACGCCTTCAACTCGGAATCCACCAAGCCTCGTACTTGTATGCTCGAATCTACGAGCCTACACCTTGCCGGAACTCCACCGACGAACTCACCGGAACTCCACTGGTGACTGTAATGGTGTTTGAATATTTGGTATTCTTCTACACTTTGTGGCTCTCATGCTAGAATGATATGCAAGATCTAGCTAAAATGAAAAGTCCTATGAGAATAGATCTAAATCAACTCTCATGAAGAATATAGCTCAATCTCTCTCAAGATCTTGAAGCCCTAGCTGTTTGGAGAAGATGACTACAAGGAGTCTCTCAATGGTTTCTCACTCTAAGCTTTCTAATTCTCTTCTTCTTAGATGCATCCCAAAAAAGGTTTACTTCTCTTCTATATATAGAGAAGGAGAAAAACCTAAGGTCTTTAGTCCAAAAGACCAAAGGGTATAAAACCCTAGGCCAAAAATCACACAAGAAAAATGTTGCAGAATTTGCAAAATTGACTTCAGATGGCCTGAGTATCGATACTAGCAAAATTGGTATCGATACTAGCTGAGTATTGATACTACTGAAGGAGTATCGATACCAGCTAAGTTGGTATCGATACTAGCAGGCTAGTATCGTACTCACTTAGGCAGTATCAATACTGACATAGCCTGTAAATCAGGCTAAGTAAGTATCGATACTCACCTTGTGGGTATCGATACCACCCTGCTGAAATGTATAGAATGGGCCTAAACGATGTTCTAAATGGTTCTAAGTTCATCCTAGCGTATGAGGCTAAGTCCTAATGCATTCTAACCACCTATGAATGATAATCAAGGTCACTTACCATCGTGTGGTGAGTTCTGATGGTGAGTTAAGTTTGATGGTGTGCTTTCTCTTCGATCTTCGATAAAGTGTGAGTTTGCACGAAGGATACAACCTTACTCTAACTTAAGCATGGACTTACAATTGAATTCATTGTCTCACTATGAACATTGACAAACCCAAAGGGACCGTTCAATCTCCCTTTTTGTCAATTTCATGACAAAACCCCATACATAAGAAAATTTCCAAAAGATACATTACAACACGAATTTTCTTACAATGGACTCAATCAAATGCAAAACCTCCCCAATAAGAAACAAATAGCAAAACACAGGGAACCTTCTGCAAAATCACACAAGAATCATAAAGGCATCATAATATAAGCAATAAACACCCACCTTGAGTTTCTTGAAACTCCCCCTTACAACTCCCCTATAATAACTTCTCCCCTTTTTGTAATGAAATCGACAAAGGCACGAGGACTAGAGGAGAGGAGCATAAGGCGAGAGGTTCATCATTCAACAAGTCAAAAACATTCACAATGATAAATAAGACTTGAAGTATATAAAGATAACCAACATATAGGATAATCCATAATAATTTATTTAAATCAAAATGAGATTTCGAGCAAAGTTGTAAACTGAAATAAATAAGCATAGTTATCTCATATACAAAACATGATGAAAACGAAATGAAAGACTACACAAAAGAACCAAGTAGTGTCCTAGTCTAATCATTCTCTTCACTACTGTCATCACCAACTTCTTTTCTGGAGTCCTATGACGAACCAGACCCGATAAGGCTAAGGAAAAATGATCAGAAGAAGGTAGGTGTGGTTCAACGCAATTCTTCGGAGGAGGGAACAAAATGGGGTCAGGCACCGGCTCAATTTTGCATAGATCATAAAGAGCCTCTGGGGTAACTATAATAACCTTACCCAAGATAAAAGATATGAAAGTAAAGGCAACAGAGTCAACAACATGCATATTTGCATAAAATAGTTATCTATCCTAGGGTAGGCAATCCCTATTCCTTCTAAGAGGCCGATGCTATAGAAACAATTAAGAGAATCTTGAATGTCGCTAAAACCCATGCGATAAAAACGAACCCTACGCTTTATTATAAGTGAACACTTGAAATAGGATAAGTTTAACCTTTTCAAACATGTTTCGGAGTAAGTTTTCTCTCCAGAAACTAGCTGGGAATTTTTCAAAAATTCTATCATGGAAGCCAGGTTTTCAAAAAAAAACTCCCCCTAAATCGAATCATTAAAAAAAACTTCAATAGAAACTAACAAGATTCGATAAAAACACACTCACAAAAATGCTCTACATATGAACACAAGTGTCAAGATTTAATTCCAACGACGTGAGAAAACAGACACTGTGAGCCATACGATGAATCAAGACCATCAAGATAGGAAAATTTACAGAAGTCCATGAAAATATCATAAGCAATTGGTTTTCAAGAAGACATTCATGCATAAACAATGAAAACATAAGTTGAATTGATCACAAAATCCATAGAACAATGGAACGAGTGTGTGCAAGTGATGATGTCACAAATGTGAAAAGATCCTTGAAAGTTGATACACATTAAGATTCTACTCTCTGTTCACAATTTTAAACCACACTGGTATGGAGGACAAATCACAATGCACGTTACAAGTAGTTCAAGACCAACATGTTAAGGCATTTCCATTAAGATGTATTTTAAAATACAAATAGCCCAAGAGCATGTGTCATGACTCATGAAGTCTACTTGAGAGTTAATTATTGATTTATTATTGATTTGCTCTCAAGGCACCAAGATTTTTCATGTGGTCACACTACGAACTATCATGCCACCAAGCTCAAAATCTTTCACGAGAGCTTACTCTTTAGGTGGCTCTACCAAGCTCAAAATCTTTTACGAGAGCTTACTCTTTAGGTGGTACATCGAGTTCAAAATCTTTTACGAGAACTCACTCTTGAGGTGTATATCAACAAAATATATTATCAATAAAGCATAAGTGCTATGATAGCTCGTCCATACTAGTTTGGTTTGAAATAGTTTGAAAGAAATAACGAACATACAAACTAAGATCAATCAACACACATTCAATCAAACACAAGATACAAACATAAGTTCAGAAAATTTTGAATGAAATATGTGAAGCAAGAAACTTGAGATCTCAATGTTTATTATCCAAAGATATTCAATAAATCCAGAAACTTATGATCTCAAGAGCAAGTGATCAAAAACCTTATCTAAGATAGACAAGATGCATAAGGAACAGATCATAGCGAAGACACACAGGTCAAGACCAAATCGAAGCACAAATGATCTGTATGCAAAGCAAAGATACAACGGGTGGAAAAAAAATGCATATAACAGCAAAATGCAAACTAGTAGAGCACCCACTCAATTTTCCTAACAAAATATGCAATGAACGCAAAGGGAAGAGTGAGAACAACAATAAACAAGTAATATAACAACTACTACCACCAACTAGTAAACATTTGGAAGACATACCGGTGTTGTGAACAGTGGGAGTTATCTTACCCATGTGACCTTGAGTTTCTTGAAGGTATTTTTTTGGCTCAAGTCTATAAGAGTAGGTTTGGTTATCTTAGACACAACCTTATTGGTCTTGTTCCTCTTCCTTTTCATAAAAAAAATCTAACTCCAAAGGAATAAGCACCTTACTTGTTGTTCAAAAGCTTGATTCTTCTTAGAAGATCTCTGCACAATTACAAGAAATTCATAAAAAGAATCGGGTTTCTCTCGGAGGGAAACCACCTATGGTCAAGTAACACATATGGTCAAGTAACCAAAAACCAAACACCTTAAGAGGGATTTAAAGACATTAGTTAGCTCGAAATCAGTCGAAATAACAAGAAAAATATACATTATTTACAGCTTGTTTACCTCATCCGATTCCGATGGTTGCATCCCCACAAATGTCATTAGGGATGTGGAGCCTTGCCCACTTGAGCTAATGGGTGTTCAATGTTGTCAACTCGTTTCTTCACCCACACCAACTTCTCTATCTTCTACGGGATTTCAACCATCGGCTTGGGTGTGGTGGCTTGCTTCACCTTGGTCTTCTTGCCTTGATTCTTGACATGAGGTCTCTTACGATATGTTATTCTACTACTGTTGGGATTTGCTAGTCTCCCAATCTCTCCAGTCAAAGCTCTTGCTTTACCTTGAAGTTGCTTGGACTTCTTCAGCAACTCCTTTCCTCTTTGCGGTTGGTGGAGGTCTTCCAAGTAGAATTTGCAAGTATTTTGCAAGTGACCTTGATATTCATAATATGAGCATGTGTGGATACTTTGAGGCAATCTCCTAGTGCCTCTTGGCTTGGCTTGTAGCTTGGCAACCTTCTTTGGAGCTTGTTGCTTGCCAACTTGCTTTGTAACTTGTTTGTCGATTTTCTTAACAACTCTCTTTTGAGGAGGAGGAGGAGGAGTCTTAGCTTTCACAAAGGTCGTTGACATTGACGTGCTAGCAACTGTACTTAGATCAAACCTAAGGCCCTTTTTATCACCGAATTCTTCGATCCTTTTAACATTGACACAAGATTGCTAGACCCGTGATTGAACTTTATGAGCATCACTTTAGACTCTTTCAGCTCTTTCTTCACTCTCTTCATCTCATCAAGGAGAGATGTGACTCTCTCATTTGCTACCACAAGCTCATTCTTAAGAAACTTGATTTCTTTTTCTTTTCCTTCAAGAATCTCATTGCCTTCCACCTCTCTCTTGGAGGCTTATTCCACTTGAAGAATTAGATCATTCTTCTCAGTCTCAAGACTTGAAACCATCAGTTTTAGCTCTTTGTTATCCTTAAACAAGCTCTTACTGTTTTCCAAAATTCTTGAAAATAATTCTTCTTCGTGGAGATCATCTTCACTCTCGTCTCCTCACTAGAGGTTTGAACATTTTTCTCATCCTCTACTTTCTCATTTGAGAAGGCATGTGAAGCAGTGAAGGCAGCATAGTTTCTTGTCGTTGCTTCTTCACTATCATGAGAAGTGTCGGATTCCGATGATGAATCATCAAAGGTAACATTCATTGCTTTCTTGCCCTTTGAATAACTGAAACTCTTCTTGTTAGGGCAGATGTTTGCCACGTGTCCAAATCCATGATACTTGTAGCATTGCACCTCATCACTATTCTTCTTCTCAAACCTTTCTTCATCAAGTTTGGACTTGGAGAAGGAAGAGTTCTTCTTGTCGAATTCTTGAGATCCTCCTTTCTTCTTTTTCATGTGTTTCATGAATTTCTTTGTGAGGATAGCAATTTCTTCATCACTTGAGTCATCAAAGGATTTGACATTCGACTTACTAGCTTTCTTGAAGGCCTTGAAAGCTATATTCTCGGACTTCTTTGAAGAGCGGAAGTTTGACTCGAATGTCCTGAGATTTCCTACAAGTTCCTCAGGTAGAAGAGCATCAATATCTTTAATCTCCTCAATAGCCATAACCTTGGCTTCAAATCTCTTGGGGAGAGATCTCAAGACCTTATGGACTATCTTGGAGTTAGAAATAGTCTCTCCTAAGGCAAATGTTTTGTTTACAATCTCACCAAGTTTGCAATAGAACTCGTTGAAGGTCTCATTCTCCTCCATATGAAGATTTTCGAATTGAGTTGTCAACATTTGCAACTTTGCAACTTTGATGGTCCGGGTACCTTCATGTGTGACCTCTAATTTGGTCCATACCTCTTTTGCCAAAAGGCAATTGGAAATGCTTCTAAACTCATCAGCCATAACTGCGTTAAAGATGGCATTCAGACCTTGATTATTATATGTGGCCTTAGAAATATCATTCGAGGTCCATTCATCCCTTGGTTTTGGTCTGGTCATAGCAACGCCATCAATTCTGGCAGTCGTGCTTGGAGGGGACCAACCATCTTCTACAGCCATCAGAACTCTTTCATCTATAGAGCTTAGAAATGCCCTCATGTGTGCTTTCCAATACGCATAATTGCTTCCATTGAACAATGGAGGTTTGTTTACAGAACTTTCTTCCATATTTTACTACATGAATCGCACTAGGATAGAAAGCCCTAAATGGTGAACTTAGCTCTGCTATCAATTGAAATATCACCTATTCTTTGGTTTAAGTCTTAACCAATAAACACTAATCTAGGTGTATATGGAAGGGGGATCTATATCTACCTATTTAAAAATTAATTCTCAATGCAAGCTTAATAAGTAGAAATTGAAACAAACAAGTATTGACTTATTCGATTCTCAAATGCGGAAATAAGGTAGAATCGAATATTATAATCTTGCACAAAAATCATTTACACATATAAGTATTCAACACAAATGATTTTTGTTAACGGGGAAAAAACTAACGAAAAAAACCCCGGGACCTAGTCCAGAAATTATCACTAAGAGTTATGAGAAATCTTACAACCGTTCACATCGACAACACGAATCCCACATGCAAACTCGACCAGACATTCTCCACGACCCGATTCCACGAATTGCCTCTTCAATGATATGTGCGTCTCCAACTCGGAATCCACCAAGCCCCGCACTTGTTAGCTTGAATCCAAAATCCTCTTGTACGCCTCCAACTCGAAATCTACCAAGCCTCGTACTTGTATGCTCGAATCTACGAGCATGTACCTCGCTGGAACTCCACCAACGAACTCACTGGAACTCCACCGGTGACTATAATGGTGTTTGAAGATTTGGTGTTCTTCAACACTTTTGTGGCTCTCATGCTAGAATGATATGCAAGATCTAGCTAAAATGAAAAGCCCTATGAGAATAGATATAAATCAACTCTCATGAAGAAGATAGCTCAATCTCACTCAAGATCTTGAAGCCCTAGCTGTTTGGAGAAGATGACTACAAGGAGTCTCTCAATGGTTTCTCACTCTAAGCTCTCTAACTCTCTTCTTTTTAGATGCATCCCAAAAATAGTTTGCTTCTCTTCTATATATAGAGAAGGAGCAAAACCTAAGGTCTTTAGTCCAAAAGACCATAAGGGTATAAAACCCTAGGCCAAAAATTGCACAAGAAAAAAGTTCCAGAATTTGCGAAACTGACTTCAGATGGCCTGAGTGTCAATACTGGTAAAATAGTATCGATACTAGTTGAGTATTGATACTAGCTGAGTGAGTATTGATACTACTGAAGGAGTATCGATACCAGCTAAGTTTCTATCGATACCAGTAGGCCAGTATTGATACTCAGTCAGGTAAGTATCGATACTCACCTTGTGGGTATTGATACCACCTTGCTAAAATGCATAGAATGGGCCTAAAAGATGTTCTAAATGGTTCTAAGTTCATCCTAGCATATGCGGCTAAGTCCTAATGCATTCTAACCACCTATGAATGATAATCAAGGTCACTTACCATCGTGTGGTGAGTTCCGGTGGTGAGTTGAGTCCAATGGCGCGCTTTCTCTTCGATCATCGATGAAGTCTGAGTTTACACGAAGGATACAACCTAACTCTAACTCAAGCATGGACTTACAATTGAATTCATTGTCTCAACATAAACATTGACAAACCCAAAGGGACCTTTCACATACACTCTTCTTTTTCAAAACCTATTCCACCATCTAAGTTTGAACTCTCAAATACCCTTTTGAAAATACTTTTGAAAATGATTTTGGTGTCAACCATCGAAAATAGGTTTTTTTTTTAAAACCATAATTCTTATCTATAAAGAACTTAAACAATATACAACAGTATATATACATAGAAGTGTATGCAGCAAATCTATATTCTAGCATCCTTATTAATATTTATTATTATTAACTTATCTACTTTTCGTCAGGGCAGTTGCGGCAGCCTACCAATGGTTATTACGGTCGTCAACCTTTGTCACTTTTGGACAGAGCCGGGTAAACCTCTCTTGCAGAGATATCACTAGGGCACATACAATGTCAATTATGACAAAACAATGTCCCTTAGGACAAACTAATGACTAGATATATTTTATATCAGAATTCACCTCTCACATGAAGCACAACTATTCCTCTCTTACAGAGTACATCATATACCTTTCTTTTGGGGCACATTATCTTCCTCACTTATGGAGCCCAATTCACACCCTATTAGGGATTACTTTTATACCATCATAGGTATCTTATTTATGGTTACTAAGGCAACTAACCTCACAACGCAAGTGTCTCTTTTAAAAACCTCTCATATTACCACTTTAAGTTGTAATAGCTTATTTACTTTCACTCAAGTTTACACCACCAAAACCCAATGCAATTTTATGCAAGAAAAACCTTTTGAAAAACAACATATATTTTTATAAAAATAAGTTTGAAAACATGCAACTAAACTACACGAGAAAATGGGGAATTTTAAAAAATAAAGTTTTAGGATAGTGGTTCTCCCTATCTTTTTCGCTTAGTTTCCACGCGGCTTTGACTCGATCTTCCTTTTGACTCTAGAACTCAGAGCTTCTTCAAAACTTGAATGGTTTTATTTTTCTTCAAACTTGGGTTTGAAGAAGAGCAAATATTGAGAGAGAGAGAGAGAGAGAGAATCGACTAGGTGGGGGCTTGGGGTTTTTCTTCTTCTTCTTTTTTTTTCTAGTTGAAGAGGGTTGGTGTGGAATGGGGAGCACGACCAGGCCCCCTTATATAGGGTTCGGCCAGCCCCCTTCCACCTCCTTATTGGTTTCCTAAACCTATCCTAACTCCACCCTAATCTATCTCTATCTCAAACTCTTTATTTATCTATTTTGTTTTTATTTATCTTTAACTCTTTTTAATATTTAAACTACTAATAATATTAAATTTTTATTTATTTTAGATGGTTAGGATTAAATCTTAAACCATCCAATAGTTCACATTAAATACTACAACTTTTAGATAAATAAGGAAACCTAAGTGTTTTAAGTTTTAGAAACTATTTCTATAGCTAGGATTTAGTAACTTTTAGATAAGTTTAATCTAATGGCCTATATTTATTCCTTATTCCTCAAGGTTTAGTATTTATCATTATCTAAATATGCTAGCAATTATCTTTAAATTAGTAATTATCCAATTTTTAAAAAATTACTAAAATTTAGGTGTTTTATCTAAATTAGGAAGTTTAGAGTTTTAGGAAACCCAAAACTCTCTAATTAAGTGACGCATAAGGCAGCCCCTTGTGCCCACATTTTTGGTAAGTGGGGCCCACCTCTTGGTCACCCCTTATCCTATTTTTACTATTTACACCCAACTACATCTATTCATTTCATTTCCACTTTCATTTTATTTTCATTTATCATTTCATTTTCATTTCATTTCTAATGAAACCTTAATGTTTCAAAATGATTCTAACCTAATGATTTATTCTATTATTTTTCATTTCTAAGTTTCCATCCTAGGGTTTAGAGTGTCCACTAACATTTTAGCTCTAAAATGTTCATTTCTAGGTTCTTTTCATTTCTTGGTGACTTATTACATTTTTATGTTTTTGAAACTACTAGAAATGATTATTGTTTTATAACGCCCCAATTTGAAACTCAAATCTCTAAGAGATTGAATCGCATCTCGAGGCATTAGGTTAACTATACAAGGTGACTAATTAGTACTAAACAAACCTAAACAAGGTTTATGAACCTAAATCAAAGTTAAACTAAGCTAGTTCGGGAAAACTTCATAACCTTAAAATATGACTAGGGCGAACGAAAAATTCGCCAGAGTTTCCCCTATAATTTCAGGGTTTGCAACCTGTCAAAAACCTGTAGAAGAGATGATTTATCCACAAATAATATTTCTAAATCATTCTAATCATCCACGATAGTCATATCATCTCATCAAGACTAGTCTACCGTACTTCATCAAAATAATAATACCTAGTCATCCACTAGGCTGGATTCAAACCACAATTCTAAAATGATGCCTCACTTAATAATATACATAGATAACTTGAGTTAAGTGATATAATATACATAAGTGTGTTTGTCTTATATACATATCTTAAGAAAATATATACAAAACAA
>MVGT01003756.1:2117-16926 GCA_002174775.1 Macleaya cordata | reverse complement strand
TAACAAAGAAAAACCCCTTTTTTTTGTTCACAAAAAAAAAACGTTTTTTTTTTAACAAAGAAAACCCCTTTTTTGTTTACAAAAACGTTTTTTTTACACTTCTTTCTGATTTTTTTTTAAAAAAAAGAAAAAAACAAAACACAACAAAACAAAAAATATAAAAAAAAGCTTTTTCTATCTCCTCCTCCCTTCTTCTTCTTCACGTCTGAAACATACAAATTTTTTTTTTCTTCCTTTCTTTCTTCTTCCCTTCTTCCTTCTTTCTTTTCTTCNCGCCAGTCTGTGGAGCCAGAATCCGGCGCGATCCCACCGCGCACGTGAGAGAGCGCTCCCTCCCGAGAGAGAAGAAGAACGCACGCACGTGGCACGGGAAATGGGCGCAGAAAGGATTCGCCCACCTGAGAAGGGGGTATGAGTGTGAATGTGATGTGAAAGGAGTCGCCACCTTATTTACGGGAATCAGGACCCAAAATTTTGGAAAATCAACCTAGATCTAGTTTTTCGAAAAAACCATGGCGATAATCCAAAGTGGATGGTCTGCGGTATAGAGATAATGGTTAAGGGGATCAAGGTACGGGTTGGGAAGGTATTAGGCACCCAACAACCGCCCGTCCGTGAGGACGGCCTCTACTTCGCGATTAAAAACTTTTAGGGAAATATATGATCGATACTAAATTATGTTACGCACAAGGATTCATTGAAGAGTCAAAGCATCGTTACATCATCATTTCATCACATGAGATACAAATCCAGAAAATACAGGAAACAAAAAGATGGGGTAAGGGTTATCACCTAGTCGGCACGTGCCTGTCGATCCGATTGCAAGAGATCTCACCTCATGTCGATGTATGATGGGGTGATAAGTGGGTCCCACTCCTTGTCCAAGTGGAGAGAACCAAAAACTCAAGGAACCACGCAAAACCGTCTCTGCAAAATCCTTTTTACGCAAAAATGCTTTTGCAAATTGTTTTATGCAGAAATGCTTTTGCAAAACCTTTTGTGTGTAAAACTGTTTTTGCAAACGATTTTTGTGCAAAAATACTTTTGTAAACTGCTTTTATGCAAAGCCCACTTTTTGTTTGAAGATAAAAAGAAAAGATTTTTTTTTTACTGTTTTGTCCAAAACAAAAAAAAAATAAAAGGAAAATAAAAATAAAACAAACCAAACAAAATATTTTTTTTTTTACTGTTTTTCTTCTTTTTTTTTACTGTTTTTTTTTGTTTTTTCAACAAACAAAAAAAAATGTTTTTTTTTTTTAAACAAAAAAAAACTCTTTTTTTTTACTGTTTTTTTTAACAAAGAAAAACCCCTTTTTTTTGTTCACAAAAAAAAAACGTTTTTTTTTTAACAAAGAAAACCCCTTTTTTGTTTACAAAAACGTTTTTTTTACACTTCTTTCTGATTTTTTTTTAAAAAAAAGAAAAAAACAAAACACAACAAAACAAAAAATATAAAAAAAAGCTTTTTCTATCTCCTCCTCCCTTCTTCTTCTTCACGTCTGAAACATACAAATTTTTTTTTTCTTCCTTTCTTTCTTCTTCCCTTCTTCCTTCTTTCTTTTCTTCTTTCTGTCCCTTCCTTCCTTTTTTCCTTCTTCTTCTCTTCGCCTTCTTCTTAACGTCTGGAAACAGACGTTTNTTTTTTTTTTTTTAAGTTTTTTTTATTTTATGTGCTTTTAAGTGAAGATGGGTCCCACACCTTTAAAAAACGAAATTTACTTAAAAAAAGATTTTTTAGACAAAAACAAAAACATTTGGGAAAATTTGAGGTGGGCCAATCCCGGTCGCGCCACGTGGCGATGCGCAGGTCAAAAAAGGAGAATCCGACATTTCTTCGACTGAAATGGTTCTGAGTTCCTCGAGATTTGGTTCTCTTCTTGTTCCGGCCCTGAACCGAATCCCGGATGAGGAGTGAAGCCTGCTTGGTCACAATAAAGTAATTTTTGTTAAATTTTGCACGTAAATCGACTTGCGGCCAAAATGGGTATTTTCCAAGGTATGCGAAAATTTGGCGTCTACAAGTTGAGTGGCCCATGATCTTTATATATTAAGTTGCAAGGCTTTTATATCCTATGTGATATTATTCTCAACACACCCCCTCACTTGTGGTATTATTTTGTGCCTAACTCGTGGAACACTATTGAGTGATGTGTAGTACGTCTAGCTATTGGGCCTATCATGTGTAGGCCTGCTCCGATACTACATTAAGTTTGTGGGCATCCAACTCAAAACCAATTGACAATGAGTGGAGTGGCCCATGATATTTATATATTGGGTTGCAAAGCTTTCACATCTCATGGAGTTTTGCTAGAATAACAACAGAATTTGACACTAAAATATTACATCTGCTTTTTAAAAGTGGTATGAGGGGCTGAAATAAAATTAATATTTTTTCAGCAACTGTTATGATTGGTTTCCAATCAATAAAATAAGTAGATGTAATCTTAGGTGTCAAAATCTGGTGTCCCTCTAGTCAAGCCCTTAAGATGTGCAACTTAGGCCTGACTTGGTCTGCCTAACCTGCCCTAGTCTCACCTTCATTACTCTCTCTCTCTCTCTCTCTCTCAGTCTTGTATCCAAGCTCCAACGAAAATTTGTAGGAACAAATAGTCACTGCCATAGATATTAACATAGGCTGTAATTTTTAGGGTTTTTCTTTTTTCTCACAGAATTACCACGGCATAAAAAACAACACCCTATTATCGAATTTAGGATTTCTATTGATAAGTGCCGCCAATTAAATCGTTTGGTAAAATGTTGCTTTATTTTATCAAAGTTTTCTGAAGTTACAGAAATTAATGGTGGATGAGTGAACTGTGGGGTTCTTTGTGAATTACAAGCTTTCTTGATTTATCGTTAAATTTAAAATTCTGTATGATTTTATGGTATAGTGTGTTTGGATGTAGAATTCATATTTTCCAAGGGAAACATGCGTTCTTGGAAACATGAATCCCTAAAAACATGAATCCTTTGGTTTGTTTGGCAACCATAAAAGAATCCATGGATTCATGAATCCTTGGAAGCTTGAATCCTTTGGCTTGTTTGGCTGCCATTTAAAATCCAAAGAAAATCTTTCTTTTGTTGTTTTAATTTTGTGGGGTGTAATCTGCATTAAGTTGGGTGAATACATAGTGAATCCTTAGTTTAGAATTCCAGTAAATTCTAAGGGGGAGCTGGGACTCCAAAACAGGGATTTGCTAGAAAACATGTTTCCCTGGGAAACAAGTTTCCAGGGATTCTTGGCAGCCAAACAGACCAGGGAAACATGAATCCATAGTCCCCACTGAATCCCTACCTTGGAATCCCCCTTCCAAACAAACCATAAGATTACATTTCACTATAAAACTTTTTAACTTTTTTTGTAGTTTTATTTAAGAGAGGTGCTATTGGTGGCCTACTGTTTAATCTATTCAGCTGAATAGATTGAGGTGGCAAACCACACATTATATATTTGTGGAGTCAACGCATACACAAAACACAATGAGTGGACAGATTAAAGGGCCGTTGATCCCATATCATTTTTGTTTATTTAACTTGTCCTCTCATGTTCCAAATCTTTGATTCTTCGGCAGTTGAGAGTCTTCAAACCTCAAATTTCATTTGTACTAAACACCACTTAAATATGTCCACGTGTATAGCATTCACGTACGTCCCACATGGTGTATTAAAAAAAGACACTGCTAGCATGCATGACATCAAATTTGGAGTCGACACCAAGTCTTTAGTGTCCAATTCAAGGGCTTAGGATCCACTCTAAGGCTGATTTTTGGTGCAGATATTCTCCTCATCATGTAGATCATCCTTACAAAAAAACAATACATTCTAACACTTCTAACCTAATCAAAAGTTGGACTCTATTCTTCATCGTTTAATTTTTTTACCATTGAATTCCAATCAACTTCTAGTCAACTTTTAATAAGGTTAAAATTTTTAGAATGTGTTGATTTCTTTTAAGGATAATCTACATAGTGAGGAGAACATCTTCACTAAAAATCAGTCGAGTGGACCATAAGCTCTTGTATTGGGCCATAATGGCTTGGTATCGACACCGAATTCTGGTGTCCATTCTAGCTTGTAAATTGAAAATCCAGCTGATCGATTTGACTTAACGAGGTTCAAGTTGATAATTTGGTGCATGAAAAGATGTTTCTCTACATGGGTTCCACTTCTCGTGCGCGCGTGCATGATTTTATTTGGTAATTAAATCACGTTCAAGTTGATTTTATTTAATTGCACGTGAAAAATTATACAATTTTTGTGTGTATATATGAACTGAAATTTTCTCCCATGCACATGAATCTTTAAAATCGATCGTATCAGATAGGACACTATACACATGCATGCCACAGACACGTCCAATCAATACACTAATAATATGAGGGATCGTACGCGTGCTTTGTATGTGTTTTTTTAAACTTACATATATTAAATTAGCATGGTTGAAATTTTTGAAGATTTTTTTTTTGCCACTAAAAGGAGGCGAATTCGTCGGGGAGATACTATTGTGTAATTTTTCTGATAAAAAAAAAACTTGTGTGATTTTTTATTAAAAAAATACTTGTGTAATTTTAAAAATAATTATTTTGTAATATTATAAGGGTTAGATTGCGTGTACCTTGTTAAATAGACATCGTTATTCATACATTATTTTTGGGACCTATATAGAGATGATCCAATAGCTGAATATTTTTGATAGAAATGTTTTCCTAACCATTGAGAGCATTCTCATAAAAAATCATGTCATTAATTCTAAGAGTATTTCTAAACCCATCTAAGGTCTGATTGAAAAACAATAGACTGCTTATAAAATTGTCCAACTTTTGATGGGGTTAGGAATTTTAGAGTTATATGTATGAATTTTGGTGAAAATGATCTAAATGGTAAGTAGAACATCCCTACCAAAATCAACACTTGGATCATCTCTATGTGGGCCTTTCGTGAACCTTGCAAACACATTAATGTCTATTTAACGAGATATGCAGAACTTGACCCTAGAAATAATGGCATTTTTACAGCTTTAAAATGTATCGCTTTATTTTATTAGAAAGAGACATTGCCCATTAGAGAGATATTATTGTAATTTTTATTAAAGAGCTACATTTTTTATTTATTTTTTTGTTATAAATATATATATATAAGGAGGGGTTCTGGTGCCATTACTATTACCATGCCCTGTGGGGCCTACATACAATGAATCAAATGCTAATTTTTTGTGACGATGTTCTCCTCACTATGTCCATCATTCTGACAAAAAATTAGCTAATTCTAAAACATCATCCATTAATACAATTTAATGGTAAAAATGAATGATTCAATGACCATTAATTTTTAAAAAATTAAATGATTGGATTGCCAGTTTTAGAATGAGCTGATTATTGTGAAGATGTTATCCTCACCATGAAGATCATCCTCACAAAAATCAGCCCTTGGTTCATGTATTTGTGGGCGCTACAAGCCATTATCGCTAAAAATGTCACTGTGATGGTAATATAGTGATGGCACCGGAACCGCTCCTATATATATAAAAGGTTTTGTTAACATGATGCTCGAAGGGCATAAGTTAATCCAATTATTACAGTGTACTTTTACCTAGGGAAAATCACTTTTACTTTTGAAAAGCAACCAAACTTACACAATTCTTTTTATTCCAAAACTACCCTTTCATAAGGCTGTTTCTAATGTTTAACAATAAAGGAAAAATAACACCACAAAACCCACTCGATCCACTTCCCTTCTCTCTCCAGTCCGAAAAATAACAAATTTTTTTTTTCATTTCAACAAATAACTAAAGGAGAACATTAGGAATCTGAACTAACAACAGAGACAGAGTGAGAAGAAGGCGCCGCAGCAGCAGAGACGCAAGGTTCCCTTCGCCGGAGCTCTCCGGCAAAGGGAATCCAACCCTTTTTACTTCGTTCGTGCTTCCTTCGCCTTATTGGCGACTTTGTTACGCCTTTCTGGCGTCTTTTACTCGCCTTTATGGCGATTTTTTGCTAATAACCCTTCTTTGTGTGTGTGTGCTTCAGATCTGTCCAGATCTGCTCCGATTATGCTCAGATCTAGTGTTTTACCGGATCGGATCGACATCTACCGAACTTTTTCTCAACAGATCGAGTTGTTTCTTTCGTATTTGGTACACAAGGTGTTGGGCTCATCATCTCCCCTCTATCTATATGGGAGAATCTCTTCATTTGGAAGCAAATCTATCAACTTGGTCAGACTTTGTTCCGTTAACCATCTTCTACGAATTTTTTCGGATATTTCCTTGTGATCTACTTGTTTTCCCTGTATTTCTTCATGTATTTTTTTTCCATCTTGTATGTGAATTTTTATCATTAATAAATTAATTGGGGTTTACCCAATTTTCAAAAAAAAAACATTTTTTCTTTTTGTATACCCATGATGTGTGAAAATGATTATTATGAGGTGATGATATCATGATCATATTTTGGTGAAGGATGATGATCATGAACATGGCCATGATCTAGTAATGCATGAAGATGATTGGATGGATGGTGGTGATGATAATATCATGAACATGATCATGACGATGATCTAGTGATGGATGACGATAATGTTGATGGATGGTGGTGATGACGATGATGGATGGTGGTGATGACGATGATGGATTGAGTTGATGATGATGATGATAAATGATGGATGATGACATGCTAAATTTCAGAAGACTCGGACACCTAGAAGATACAATAATTATATATATATATGCATATATAATAAAGAGGGCAGTTCTGGTCACATCATTATATTGACACCAGTGTTGTCGTGGCCTGTAGGGTTCACATACAGATGAATTAAGGGATGACATCACGTGGGACATGATTTGGTATTGATAAGATATCTGGAGCGTACGTATCCAAATTGTGTCTACGAAAAATTCATATATAAATTTACATTTATTTTATTTATTTTTTCATTAAAATAGCAAAGTGAGGCACCATAAAATAATTAAAATGTTTTATAAACTTATACCTTATCACCATCAAACTTAATGCTACACAATAAGAATAATATTTTCTCTATAACCTATCTATAATCCCTAATTGTTATACATTGATAAAACATGGTTAAATTTCACTTCTACTTTGTTTGTACTTAGAACCACAATTAATTTTTGTTTTTATCTTATACAATTTTGGTTGAACAATCTGGATATTACAACTATATTTAATAAAAATTTAAAACTGAAATGAGAATGATAATAATTTTTTATTATAAAAGGAGGTTCTGGTGACATCGCTATTGACATAACCATTACATTTTTTGGTTACAATGGCACGTGGGGCCCCACGTGAAAATAAACTAAGAGATTATTTTCAGTGAGGATGATCGATATATATGGCAAGGATAACATCTTTACTAAAAATCAGCCCATTGTAAAACTTGTAATCCTATCATCCAATTTTTTGTATATTAACGGTGACTAAATCTTTTATTTTTACAGTTAAGTTGCATCAATGGATGATGAGATTGGAAGTTTTAGAATTAGTTGATTTTTTGGGATAGTGATCTATATGGTAAAGAGAACATCTTCAAAAAAAATCAACCTTCGGTTCATCTATATGTGAACACTATAAGCTGCAGTAACAGTGGTGTTAATATAATGATGCCACTATTTTATGTATCCTCGACATGTTCGTGTCTTATTTTTTTTGAGATCTAGTGTGTCATCATCCATCATTTATCATCATCAACTAAATCATCACCGCTATCAACACCATCCATCATCGTCATCACCATCATATTACCACCATCCATCAACATTATCATCATCCAGCCATCAACATAATCATCATCCATCACCAGTTCATCATCATGTTCATGATCATGATCACGGTCATCCATCCAATCATCATGCATCACTAGATCATGGCCATGTTCGTGATCATTATGTTAGAAAATATGGGTTCGATTTCTTGAAAAACTCGTATTATCACAAAATCAAAAATAAAGAAAACTTATCTGAAAGTGATCGAGGCGTGTGTTAGACATAATGTCCTTAAGACAAATTCGTCCCCGTAACGGTGCTGACAATTCCATGAACTTCTGTCTCCCAGGATACAACGATCGCGTCGTACAGAAGCAACACTACAAATCTGTAGGCCCTAGCAAATTGACAATTATTGTGCTCTTACACACTACTCAAAAACATGACTCACAAAACTTGCTGAAAACTTGATGAAATTTGATACCCAACTACAAGAGGAGAGGAATTTACATAGAGTCTATGGTGACTCTCCATAAACCAAAGGTGTCTATTCATAGAGACACATGTCTCTTGGCCCTTAAAAGTAGACCTGGCAACGGGCTAGGATTAGGGTTAGGGTTATTAGGGTTAAGGTTGAAGGGTTTTCGAGCTAAAAATCATCAACCCTAACCCTAGCCCGTTTATTAAACGGGTCAATTTCTCCAACCCTAGCCCTAACCCTAGTAACCCTAACCCTAACTCTAATAACCCTAATTATATTAATTTTTTCTATTGTTTTGATTTTTACTAATTGTGTTTTAATTAAGATGGAGAAGAAATAGGTTTTAATTAAGAGAGAACAAATGAAATTAAAATGGAGCTTTAATGAAGACTTCAATAAAATTTTATAAAGAGAGAAAATAGGTGAAATCAAAATAATTTTATCAAAATCTTAATTAATACTTGCTTAGGCAGGTTGGCTCGCGGGTTATACAAACCAACCCTATTTTTTGGCAGGTTGAAAACCCCAACCCTAACTCGGCCCGTTTAATTGGCGGGTCGAGTTAGGGCCGGGTTATTAGGGTCGGGTTAGGGCTGGGTTTGCGGGTTAGGGTTGATTTTGCCAGGTCTACTTAAAAAGTACCTCCAAGAGACACAACTCAAGAAATAAAACTAAAACTATTTTTCAATCAAAAAAGAATTATTAAATTAATTAAATAATTCCAACACATCATCCTTCACGAAAATATGATCATGATATCATGACCTAAGAAATAATCATTTCTACATATCATCGATTTAATTTTATAAGATACGAAAGAAAAAACTGTTATTTAACGTTATTTGTTAAAATAAAAAATAAAAAAAAAATCGTTATTTATCTGACTGGAGAGCAATGTTTTAAAAACCGGACCGGACCGGCCGGTTGAACCGGTAAACCGGTGAACCAGTAACAAAACTGGGTTGGTTCGACATCAACCCAACATTTTCTTCAAAAATCGGCTTTTATGATTAAACCGGTCAAACCGGCCGGTTAAACTGGTGACCCAGGCAAACCGCCTAGTTTTTTGACTGGGTTAGTATAGTGTACTATGTTTTTTTTTTTTTTTAAAAATACATTCAACAAGATTTGAACCCAGCATACCTAATAAAATTTAGGAAGTCTTTACCATTTGTACTAAAGCTACTTTATTGAGACTGTGTTATAACTTAATATACTACTAGTGACTAGTGAGTTTAATGGTTTTCTAAAATAATGCTATTGTGGAGTTTTGAACACAAGATCTATAGTTAGTTTAAAATCAATTTTGCCAACTGTGCTGCATGTGATGTTATATTTCATTCTCATTTTTTATAACTATGTTGTTTAGTTAACCCATTAGTCAACCCACTGGTCAGACCAGGTTGACCCAACCCAATGCCTTCTCCAGTTCGATGACCGGTCCGGTTTTTAAAACATTGCTGGAGAGTGAATGGAAGTGGGAGTGAGTTTTGTTTCCTTACCCTTGAACATTGGAAAAGGCACCAAAGGGTAGTCTCAGAATAACATACACGTAGTAAGGTTGGAGCCTTTTTTTTTAGAGTAAAAGTGATATTACCTAGGTAAAAGTACACTACAATTAATTGGTTAACGTGTGCCCTTAGAGCAGATGTTAACAAAATCCATATATAAATGTATGTACGAGGGAAGTTATATAGCCCCCTTATATAACCCCTGCTTGTGGGTCCTACATGCAATGCATCTAAGAGCTGATTTTTAGATGTGGTGTTCTTCTCATTATGTATATCATCATATTAAAAAATCAGCTCGTTCTAAAACTTCTAACCCCACTCAAGTTATCATTTAAAAAAATTGTAAATTTTAAACTTTTTATTTTGACCGTTGATTTAGAACTGGCAGATTCGAGGTTAAAAGTTGTAGAACAAGTTGATTTCTGGAGACTATATTCTCCTCACTATATAGATCATCCTCTCTAAAAATTAACCCCTTGATGCATTATATGTGGGGGCTATATATCCTCCCAATATATTTTTGTTGTATTCATTATTTTGTTTTCGAAATTTTACAAATTGTTAAGAGAGGGGCACTTTATAAATTATTAAAAACTAGTTGGCATTTAATTTGAGTTGAAAAGAGGGATGCAAACAATCACACACGTCAATTAGAATGACAACACATCGGCCTGGTTGATGTCAGCCTTTATGTAATAGTAAAGATGTTTCCCTGTTAAAGATGGTCGATCTTTTATGGCCGCCAGTAGTTTTCAAAAAAAAAAATGTCTTGTATATTAAAAAAAAAACTATAAAGTTAAACTACAAAATTGTATTTTGACTTCATTGAAAACATTAGAAATTTTTTGTTTTTAGAATTTAAACTGTTTTTCTTGATTATTTCTAGAAATATATGAAAAAAATCTAATTAAGAAAGTGTGTTGAGGATTTTTTGTAGCACTAAGATGTAAATTTAATGAAATTTAATTTTTAAATCGTGAACCAAACGTGACGTCATAAGTTATCATCATAAAACTATGATTTGAAATTTTGAAATAGGAAAATAAATACACAATAATCAAAAACCATGAATTGTCTCATGAGTTAAGATGATCAACTTAGGTACGTGGGGTTTTTATTTTTTTATTTTTTTTAAATTATTTGAATTTGGTTCATGTGAACTCAATCTTGTATTGTGAAGGATATTTACGCATATGAATTTTAAAATTCATTCATTTGGATATATTAATTGCACATTAATAATTATATTCTCATTTTTAGTTTTTTTTTTTCTCTCAATACTCACTTTAAAAATCTCATTCCAAGTGGGTAAAATTATTCAACAAAACCCTACTCAATGGAAATGATCGAGTTAGTTTCAATCAAGTATCGTTCATGCGATTCAGATTCAAATACCCAAAACCAAGCACCACAGATCAAAAAATTGGCTACATTGAATCAAAGTTTGACCGATTTCTACTTGGCAAATACATGCTTGGCCAGCTCAAGCTCGTTATAAAACATCCATGGTGAATATATATTTATATTTTTATCCACCTAAAAATATGTGCAGTGTTTATATTTAATTTTTTTGTTTTTTAAATCTTGCCAATTGGCCAACTTTTGTTGGTTGGATCCGCGGTGATATCTGACTCAAACGGAGTTATGAAGAATCCAAACCAAGTCAGTCCGACAGGGAATTTAATATGTGGTGGTGGGAGTGGTGGGGAGGGAGCCTGCAGATTTGGTAAGTTAGGTAGGGTAGGATCAGATGATCAGTTGATGATGATTGATTCACTCCATTTTTCTGATCAAGCATGTTGTTCCTTGGCTTCATTTAGTTCGTAGCTGTGGCAATCACATTGGAGTAAACTTTTGCTACTCCGCCACCATAGTAATTAACCACGTGACACCAAAATACCCAGAGCTCAACCATATTTTTTGTCCCACATGGGGCTTATGGGAAAAAATTGAATGACCCTAGATCCCGTGACCCAAAGTTACCAGAGCCTTCGGGCCACACGGAGGTTGATTTTCAGTGAGGATTAGGAGTGTCGATGGGATGGTTCCGGATCGAAATCTAAAGGTTCTAGATCCGGTTCCGTTAACATAAAGCGGTCCTGGATTCTTTCGATTCCGGTACCGGAACCTCAATTGGTGGTTCCGGATCCGGTACCGCTAGGATCCGCGGGTACCCAATACCCATTTTTAGTTTTTTTCACATAAAACCTATTAGTATTTTGTATTTTCGTATTTTATTTAATTATAAAATTTATTTTATAATGAAATTTGTTATATATAGTCATTGGTTTCTTTTTTTAATTAAAAAAATTTAAAAAAATGTAAAAAATTATTATATAATAGTAAATTAAACTATAAAATTATAAAATTTATACGGAACCGGGTACCCGCGGGTACCCGTTGGGTGGATCTGAAATTAAACGGATCTAAAACGGGTAGATCCGAAATAGATCCGAAATCTATCGGATCCACAAAATGAAGTCCCGGAACTGCAAAAAACAGTTCCGGTACCGGTTCGGTTACAGGTACTTTAGTACCCATTGACACCCCTAGTGAGGATTCACTGAAAATTAAATTATTCTACAAGGGGTAGTCAATTCGAATTTGGATGGATTCTTATGGACCCATGAAATTAGCATGTGTGTGGTTGTGGACTTTGATGAAGTCCATAGAAGTCCCATGTTGGTGGTTGTAGACTTTATCAAAGTCCATAGAAGTCTCATGTTGGTGGTTGTGGACTTCATCAAAGTCCACAGAAGTCCTATGTTGGTGGTTGTAGACTTTGCTAAGTCTATATATGTCCCATGTCGGTGGTTGTAGACTTCAAAATGGTGGATTTGTGAGGTGATAGAATTCTAGACTTTTTTGAAAATTTATGAAGAAAATTTGGGTTAGCCAAGTCCAACCAGTATAGGTGAGATTTGCATGGACTTTCTCTCTCATCTCTCTCTAATATAATAAATAATAATTAATTATTAATAAATCATAATAATAATACTTTGTTAATAATTATAATTATAATAAAAACTAATGATAATTATAAATATATTACATTATGTTTTTTAATATATAAATAATAACTATTATTTTTAAACTAATAATAAATATTTTTAATGAAAAATTAATAACTATATTATATTTTTATATTATAATCAAGTTATTAATTTTCTTACTGATAATAATTTATACTTATAATAAAAATTATAAAATAATAATAAAAATACTTATTAATAATTATAATTAATAATAAATAAAGTTAATTTAATAACTTATAATCATAATCAAATTAGTTAATATTTCTTTTGCTTTGGCACAAAAACCATAATAAGGTACGAACCTCAACCAGAGAAAAAAATAAAAGGCAGTTTTACATCTTTAAAAAATATTGTTTGGATTAACAAAACTACTAATAATATTTTTATTAAATATTAAAATTACTAGTATTAATATAGCCATCATAATAATAAATATCAATACTTAAAAATTAAAAATTATATTAATTTATCAAGTCCATAGAGGTTTATCGAAGTTCGTAGACTCTATCATTACATGTCCACAGAAGTCTGTAGAAGTCTATAGACTTTACAATAGAAGTCCATAGACTCTGTCAGTACAAGTCCGTGGACTTTGCAGGACTCTGTAGAAGTCCGCGGACTTTGCCAGAATCCTTCGAAGTCTGTCATATTCAAGAGTTCGTGAAAGTCTGTAGAAATCTTAATTGACTACCCCTCTAGGATTTCTATATGAAGCCGCATCGTAAATTGATTTTTAATTTAATATTTCACATGGTGAAAAAAACATTCTTACCAAACTCATAACTTAGATTGCCTGTCATAGTTTAGGTCACACTAGCTAGGGTCACGGTTGCTGGGACCTAGGGTAAGCCATACCCCTTTATTTAATTATTAAAGAGCATTACATAGTAGGTAGAATATATAGACTCATATTTAGGGTGTGAGCATGAATCCGTACATGGAGCAGAGGGCGTAAATCAATACATAATATGCAAGTTTAGATCGATCCGTACATATGTAGACAAGAGTGGATCCATAAATTAGAACAGGTGGACATTAGCCTATAAATGGAGGAAGTGGGTTAGAACCGTAAAATAATTAGAGCGAGTAATGCTACCGCTACAACAAGCTATACAACAATGTACAATACTGTAGATTTTAAACATTCGAAAACATGCACGATTCACTGGGACAATAAAATTTTGACATATCCACCATGGGACGCTGCTAAATGAACATTGGCGGCGCTGTTTTTTGAAAAACATTTGACGTGGCAGCCTCGTTTTTTGCGCAGCTTCAGGTCTTCTTTTTTTTTTTGGGCAGATACCGTGTTTTGCCTCAATTTTTGGGCAGCTTCAGGTCTTTTTTTTTTTTTTTAAAGAAACTTTTTTCACCTAAAAGAACCGACCCTCCTAAAATGAAAAACAGATCTATCGAACCTCCTGAAAACCCTAGAACACTATGAACACTAAGAACCCAACCCTCCCTCTCTCCATTTCCTCTCTCTATATAACCGGCGTCACAACGGCGACCATCCATCGAACGGCAGCAACAGGTAACTCTCTCTGTCTCTTCGTTTTCTTCATACTTCACATCAATGGGTTGAAAATCTCAATTTACAGGAAAATCTAGGGTTTTTTAAAAAAAAAATCGATGATATTTTTGAATGGGTTTTAAACCCAAACTAGGGTTTGATTTCAATTTTAAAAAAATTTCTGTTTCGAATGGGTTTTAAACCCAAACTAGGGTTTGATTTTTTGTTCCTGATTTTTGTGCATCTTTTAGTGCACAAGTTTTATCTTTTTCAATATGGTT
This sequence comes from Macleaya cordata, assembly GCA_002174775.1. Classification (NCBI taxonomy): domain Eukaryota; kingdom Viridiplantae; phylum Streptophyta; class Magnoliopsida; order Ranunculales; family Papaveraceae; genus Macleaya; species Macleaya cordata. The sequence continues at coordinate 2,379 of MVGT01003756.1, read as the reverse complement.
TATTATATATGTGAATGATACAACATATAGTATATTATTTTCTATTGTGCAAATCTATAATCTATAATTCTGTATTATTAAGTTCTTAAGTGGAGAATCAACCACTTATTATCAATCAACAGAAAAGCATATAATCTTATTCTCTTATACATGTAACTATAATACTTAATCAACAACTAATGAGACTATGATTTTTGTTAGTTGTACCAAAATTTCGATGTTGTTAATTATATAATTTTTGTTCTTGAATTTTTTTATTTTT
>MVGT01003755.1:5148-15260 GCA_002174775.1 Macleaya cordata | reverse complement strand
GCAGTCTTATTTTACTACATTCACATTAGCATTGCAGATGTTCTTAACTCAACACGTCTCACATTCACAAACGTCAACGCCACTTCAACATCTCCTCTCTTGCACCTCATCACACTTCTCTCTCTAACTACCAGGGAGTTTCTCTTTTCCCTCTTTTTTTTTGTTATTTATTTATTTATTTATTTTAAATATAAAATATATATATATTTTTTAGTATTTCAAGGTTTTAATTTAAGCTATTTAAGCAAGAGTAATACAATTGCATCGACCAAATGTGTGCGAGAAGCATAGGTGGTATGGTCGATTTAACTACTGTGTCAGTTGGAAAAGCCTCTGAAGCTACTTATGGGAGGGGAATGGCTATGGTCCTACCTGCCACATCAGCTTGTAGCACCAATTCTAGTTTTTGGTCAGTACAAAAATCGTCTAAACTGTCACAATAACTAAAAGACAAATAGATTAGATATTTCAACCCACCTTAAACATTTTACTTGATTTACTTTTTTCCATCTTATTTGTATACTCCATTTACATTTGCATGTGAGATCATGTGGAGCTGATTCAAGGTTGATTTTTTGCAATAAGCTGTTGTAGAGCATGTTGAACAAATTTAGGGAGTCACTGGAAAACGAAATAAGAATTGGAGGCTTGAGGCACGTAAGGAACATTTTCTTTAAAGCGTTATTTGCCCCTACTCAATTTTTTGAGTTTGTTAGTTGGACTCCCTATAAATTGCTTCCAGATATAATAAGTATTGTGTGAGCCGACGGACAACAATCTCGACAACTTACCAATGAACTCTTAATGATATTTTTGTCACTCATTTGGCTAAAACACATTCCACTATTGTGAAAGAGAGATAGTAGAATTGCTTGGGTGAATTGACTTCTGTCAAAGCACAAAGAGAGGATCACATATATATAAGAATTGAAGAGACATTTTATGGTCTCCAATAATAATTTTTGGATCGATAGTTTTACAAAAGTGGTGCCAGACGTTTATGTGGTGGAGTAAGACCCACTACTTTTTTCCTCCCAAAATATTTTGAAGGGGTTTCTTACTTACATGGCAGTGGGATCGACCATGCCACATAAGCATCGAGCACAACTTTTGTAACTTGGTCGATCCAAACAGAACGGTTATATGGTCTCTTCTGTTGGGGATCCTAGGTTTTTAAAAATTTAAATTGGCAGCGGAATTAAAATTAGTTTAAAACTATTTCCTGGATCCCTTATAGTTCTTAATCGCTTTTAGGAATCTTGAGAAGGTTGGAGGATTATTACCTTTGAAGCGTGATTGATGAAGACACTATGTTGAAGTTCTCTTCTTCCTGCTTCAATCCACCGGAACGGATCTTCAAAATTGTTTCTCCTTCTTCCTCAAAACTAAACCCTAGTTTGTGTAACAATGGAGGCTAGGGTTTTTAGTATTTAGAAGTAATTAGGATTGATGGAGAGGGAGAGGGAGGGAGCCAACGATTTTTAGAGGGGTGGTCCTCTAAAAATCGCCCCTCCCCTATATATATAAGGGAGGCCATCCTAGCCCTACTACAACTCCTAATTAGATCTAAACTGGGTCCCACTAAAATCTAGCTAATTATTTCAGTTTCCTAATTCTTTTATAACTCTTATAAAATTAGGAACTAAAATAATAATTACAAGTTGGTCCACCAAGGACTTGTAATTGAACCCTCTAGATATAGTGGAATTAATATAAAACCCTCCCACTACTTAATTTATAAACAGTCCCTCCACAGTTTCTGATATTCGTAAAACCCCTTAGCTTAGTAACATTTACAAGTCAGCACTATGGGGAAATTACTTATTTACCCTTAACCATCAAATGCATTGACATTAATATTTATTCTAATAATCTTCTAAACATTTTAGAAGATCACTGGCCAGTTTAGAATAATATTCCATGCATTGATTTAAGTGAATATCTTTGAAGTGGATTTCATGTTGAATATTATAATCCTACTATGAGATTACAGTCATCCATTTTGCTCAGAATATTGGATCACGTTTTTCGTCGATTGACCTCACTGTTTGCAAAACAAAACAACTGTGACCCACATGCAGGGTATATATATATTCTCAGAATTAAGGACTTTTATCCAAAGTAGTGTAAAAATACTTTAAATGAGCTGATATGAAATATAAAGTATTTTTCGACGATCTAGTTCAATGTATTCCAAATACATCAATATACAAGTCTAGAAGTCTCTACTTCTGTGATGGAGATACATCACATCACTTACGTGATCGACTTCAGTATATTATAGTCTTCCCAATAACGTGCAGTTTATTTAGACCATGAACAAAATATTTACTAATGAATCATATCTCTCTTCACATACAACACTTGTATATGAATAATTCATCGAAATTATTAATCTCACCATGCATGTTAAATATGATAAATTAAATTAATGATAAACCAAGCAACCATAGATGTCAGACATATTGTTTTTAGGGCATAACCCCAACATCTTCAATATTGAAACAATGCAATTTATACTCAAACATAGCCGTTAAATTATGAAAAGATGCAGTGATGCTACACTTACTGCAAAGTGTACTGGAAATCTTACTGCAAAGGCTATTTAGAAAGGTGTTTGCGTCAATTAGGGTTGTCAATGGGTACCGGGATCGGGACCTCATTTTGTGGATCCGATAAATTTCAGATCTACCCGTTTTGGATCCGAAATTTTTCGGATCCATTTCAGATCCACCCAACGGGTACCCACGGGGGGATCCGAAAAGAAACCAATGACTATTATATAACAAATTTTATAATTGAATTTAATACGAAAATACAAAATACAAATAGGTTTTATTTGAAAAAAATAAAAAAATAAAAATTTAAAACGGGTATCGAGTACCTGTGGTACCGGATCTGGATCCACCAATTGAGGTTCTGGAACCGGAACCGAAAGGATCCGGAATCGCTTCATATTAACGGGACCGGATCTGGAATCTTTAGGTTCTGATCTGGAACCGTCCCGTTGACACCCCTAGCGTCAATTTTAAAACCAAATTTTGCACACACTTTGCGGTTCTATAAAATGATGATAGGAACTGATACCACGAAGTATGGACCCCAGAATTGCCCATAATCGTAGTTCGAAGTTTTGAGCCCATGTTTTACAGTGTCATTTTTGGGAAGAAATTCAAACTCCTCGGAATCCCACCAAGTTTTGCACACGCTTTAGAGGTCCTATTAAACGATGGTAGGAACAGATACCACGAAGTTTGGACCCCAGAATTGCCCAGAATCGTAGTTCGAAGTTTTTGGCCCACGTTGTACAAGGCTATTTTGGGCAAAAATTCAAACTCCTCGGAATCCCACAAAATTTTGCAGACGCTTTAGAGGTCCTATAAAATGATGATAGGAACTGATACCACAAAGTTTGCACTCCAGAATTTCCTAGAATCGCAGTTCGAAGTTTTGGGTCTATGTTATACATGGCAATTTTTGGGCAAAAATTCAAAATCCACGGAATTGCACAAAATTCTACACACGCTTTAGAGGTCCTATAAAATAACGATAGGAACTGGTACTACGAAGTTTTAACCCCAGTATTGTCCAGAATCGCAGTTCTAAGTTTTGGGTTCACGTTGACGCAAATCACGATGGGTATGAGATTATTTGAGAACCGTGGGATGACTTGGCAGTAAGGTTTGTAATAAGAAAATGTAATAAGTTTAGCATTTTTCGAAATGATACAACCCTTCAAATACTAAGTTTGAATGGTTGACTTTTCAGCTAACACTCAAAACTAAATTTTGTCTCTTATCTCTCCCTTATTTATATATTTAATCTAAAAATTCAATAGAGCATCCCTTCTAAAATCGTTAGTGTTAAGGTTATCAAAAAACCTACAGAATAATCTACAGAAATAAACAATTTTGGATTTGACGCAAATCACGAAGGTATGTGACGTAAATCACAAGAATGTGTGAATACACACTACCGTCAGATTCAATTTTGTAGGTTTTTCTGAAGGATTCTGTTGTAAGTATAGCATTATCCTTCCAAAATTCATCTGCGTAAAGGTAAGTTTAATAGAGAAAAAGACGGATTACTCTTTTAATGTATCTCTTAAATACGAACCCATCATAAAAACAAACGTACAATGGCAAACAACCACTTGCCTACTTGGTTTGCATCTCTCCAATGACTTGAGAGGTCTTAGATTCAAGATTTATTGGTTGTAGAATTACTGTTAAATTGGCCCAATGTAATGTGTTATATATATATATATATGTATGTAGGTATGTATTTCTACATAAAGATTTGCGTCCGTTGTTGATGGCCTTCTCTACGTCCGTTGATTATAGCCTTTCCTTCACATGTTAATAGGTGGCCTTCTCTGTGCCCGTAGTAGTAGCCATTCTTGCACCTGTTGGTGGTTATATCGATGTTAATGATAGTTTATGCGCTTCTTACACGCTATTACAGTGTATCTAATTGTAACCTGGGCATTAGTCCTGCGAAAAAAAAGAAAAAAAAAAAAAGAAAAACGTGCAAGGCTTATTTTCTTATGATATGGTTTTTGGCTAATTTTCCCATTTTAATTTTAAAACAGATAACTATTGAAATATCTTAGCGATTTTGCTATTATTATTTTTATCATGCAATTCTTCACTTAAAACTTATTTGGTCTTTTAACCTATAATTTTTGGAAAATCAATTAACCTTAGTAGGGGTGTCAATGTTTACACTAACTGGAACCCGCATTCCTGATTCCAAGTTCCACAGGTACTAAAATACAAGTGTATAACTGTTAGGAATAGTAACAGACTGGTTTCTATTTTGGGTACTTTATATCGGATGGAATTTGATATCTAATCAAAAAGATATTTGAACATAATCATAAGGGAAAAGGATTTATAGAAATTTAGAATGTTGGACAGTCAATCTTTCTAGAGAGAGAAAGTAAGGACATAGAGAGAGTAAGTGAGACTGAAAAAGTTTCTAAAATTTCGTTCTCATTGTTTACAACCTGATATATATATATATATCTATAGTTTCTACTCTCATATGTGATCTGAAAGTCGAACTTAGGTTATAAATTTGGTTTCTTCAAACCCAAGAATCCTTTAGGTTTTCAGCTTGTTTCTAGTCTTTATTAGCTCCTCCTCTGAGGGTTTTTTTCTGCAAAACCCTGTTTCATTACTTGCGTCCTCTGTGTTTTAATCAATCTTCAAGACTCTGTTCTTTCTCTACAACAATTTTGAACATTCATGGATGATCCGGAGAAGGACCTGCAGGAGTTTCAAAAAAAGAAGGAACCATTGGAAGTGACTGATTCATCAAAAATATGGGTCTCTGATCAGGTAGGAAATAACTTTATAAAGAACAGCCCACTGAAGTTCAGATTCGAGTTATCAACCCTCAATAGATTTTGCAGAGAAGAAGAAGAAACCCATCTTCAGAAAAGGATTCAAATCCTCTAGAGCTCAAGAATCACCTCCCCACTACATCAATGGAGGAGAACAAATATCATAGTGAGATTAACAGTGAGAGGACTACTTGTCAAGTTTGTGGTAAGATCTTTCCCTCAATGAAATCCTTATTTGGTCACATGAGATTACATCCTGAAAGGCAATGGAGAGGAATTAAACCACCTCTAACTTCAGATTCTACAATGGGTAAGTTTGATGATCAGCAACAACAACAGGATTCTCCTTCTCCTTCTACTTATGGGAGACCAGATTTGAATGGATGGGCTGTAACTGGGAAGAAAGGAAGGCCATCAAAGGATGAGCTAGAAGCCGCTGAGGCTTTATCAATGCTTGCTAATGGGAGTTCTCTGGATTTAGCAAAAAGGAATGGAGATAGAAACATTGTTACAGAGGATACATTAATGGCAGAAGTTGAACACAATGTACAAGTTTTGGAAAGTCCAGACCCACCGATGAAGCGAAGAAACGAAGGGTCTGAAAACCCTGAATCTCAATGCAAGAAGCCAAAAATTGACAAGGAAAGTGAGAATTCTAAAGCTGGATTGAATCTAGAATTGGTGAAGATGGACTCTGGATTGGAGATTCGGAATAGGTTCGAAGAATTTTCGGGGCAAAACATTAAGGTTTGATCAAGTGGAAGATACATATGTAGTGTACAGGATACCAACAAACTGGATGCCTTTCAAGTCTGAGATATTAATGAAGAAGTTTGGTGAATTGGGTAAGATGAATTACAATCAGACACCAATGAGCTCTAACAGATTCAACTGCAGTATTTGTAACAGGTCATTCCCTTCTCACCAAGCTTTGGGTGGCCATAAATCAGGTCACAAGAACGACAAGAATGGTATCCGTAACACAGATATAGAAAAATTGTCTTTGGTAGATGTTAAAAATTTGGCCCAAGTCGATGAATCATAGGAATTCAATCATTCTAGTTTGAAGAACAATGTAGGAGCACATCAGTGTAAAATCTACAATAAGAAGTTTCCGACAGGTCAGGCTCTTGGAGGACAGTAGAAGATACACCGGCTTGTCACAACCGCAGCTCCTATCAGTTTCACCATCAGAGAAAATCAATAAGGAGTCTCCAACCAGCTCAGTTTCACCACCAGAGAAAATCATTAAGGAGTCTTCTATTATCTCAGTTTCACCACCAGAAAAACTCATTGTAGTGTCTTCAGTTAGCTCAGTAGCATTACTTGAAGAAGTCACTAGTAAGAAGGATTGCAATCGTTTTCCGTTCGATCTTAATGAACCGCCACCGCTTGATGAATGTTTAACTTAGCTGAGTAGGATCACCTCAATTCTGTTACAGCATCTCACGACTAAATATTGATGTTCGAGCTCAGAAACTCAATTTTTTGAGTGTTGGTCTGTCGTTCGTTCATATATGTTTACTAGTAAAGAATCACAGTTACAAAGGAATTCCATTTTTTTTCTTTCAGATTATGAAACTATAAATCTCAGCTTAGCATATATTAAAGTTAGTGTTACTATTAGCCTTTTATGATTTCTGAAAGATAACCTTATTTTGTCTATGCAATTTCAATCTATAAACTGTCAAACCCCACTAACAAAAAAAAAGGGGGAATTTATTTGCCAATAATAATAATAATATCACTAGCATTAGTAATATTTAGAACTTGTAGTATTGGTAATATTTGTTAGGTGTCATATATCTTCATATATATTTTACATGATTCTTTCCTTTTGTGTAATATCTTGCATGTAACCCAATATGGGAAATATTGTAATNTTCGTGGGACCATTTATGATAGTTAAAGTTGAGGGTTTTTCCTTGCTTAGTTTTAAGAGATTATTTCTTAAGCTTAGGGTTGTAATGAACACAAAGTGTTGGAAGAAAAAAATGGTTCATGCCCTATAATTTTTACATGTTCGTCCTTGAATGGAAATTTCACCTTGTTTAGAGAAATTTGATGATGGTGGAGTGTGAAAACCTTGGAGATTCTTATGTAGTGTAGCTTGGTGATAATAGATAATAAATCTGAGTTATTTTAGATGGAGCTATCATGGTGAAGGCTATAGAGATCAAACATAAACCGAAGATAAGATTTATGGAATAGGTTGTCTTTTGTGCTATTCTTGAGGAATCCTATTTCATTAGAAGAGCAACGATGAAGTTCGCCTTGTTTGAGGCTTTAAGTGGAAATCCCATCTTGTCTTCGGTGGATATGGGTTGTTCAGAGACGTTGTAGTAGGAGCAGTACTAACGTTACTAACTTGTGAGGTTTAGAGTAATACTCAGAATCATTGGTGGTTCTTGTTTTAAATTGTTACTGTTCCTCTTTTATCCATTTGATTTTTGGTTCTAAGTACTAGAACCTAATTCTCTCTTTTGTTTCTTTGTCCAGCTGGTGAGCTGGGTGCGGCTGACTCTCTGGGTGAGGAGGATCAGTTCCTGTACCGCTAGAGGTAGGTGGTCAATTCATCTTAATAGCACCCAACCTTTTAAATGCATGTTTCAAACTGTTATATATGTACCTTTTATGCAAAGCATGGCATGAAATTCATGGATAACAACAAACTGATGTTATGAAGAAACCATTGAGAAACTGATTTTAATATGGAAACAATGCATGCTTGAACATATATCATGTCTTATGAAATGTTTCTCATGGAATTTGTGAACTATGTGACTTCAATTTTGCTACTATGATTCATGTCAATGAAAGGATGGTTATGTTTGGAAAACCATGTTTAATGTATTTGAAAACCTTTGGAAGAGACAAAAGTCTGTTTTATCGAGTGTTTTCTCGATGTGAGAACCTAACTTTGAAAATGTGACAAAAGGGATTTCTCCCGTGACCGCCTAAAGTCGGTAGTGGCGTCTCACTACCGGGCTTGATAGGGTTCACGACGACACGGGGAACCGTGTATGCCTTAGGTGGACTGGTGCTTGTGTTACTTCCACTCGGATTCCCGCCCGAGTGATCTGTGTGTGTTGGCCGCCAGGGATCCTCACCCTTACGGGGGTGGGTGAGTTGGTTTGCCAGGTCCCGCAGACTTGGGTGCGTGGGTTGGCCTGCCAGGGATCCTCACCCTTACGGGGGTGGGTGAGTTGGCTTGCCATGGTCCGGCACCCAGGGGTGAGTGTGTTTGGCTTGCCAGGGATCCTCACCCTTACGGGGGTGGGTGAGTTGGCTTGCCATGGTCCCTCACCCTTAGTACCAGTTACACTTGTTGTATGTGGATTTTCAAAAGAGAAGATATTTGGAAAAAGGGGTTTCTACAAAAGGACTTCGGTTTTCAAGAGGGTTCTTCCAAAACAGTTTTCGAACTTTAACTTAAAAGACACAACCTATATAAAACTACTATATATTATCACTAAGGTGAACTTGTGAAAAGTTGAGGATTTTCTACAAGGATGGTGGACCATGCTTATCCGGACATGGTACACCATCTGAGACTTTGCTAGGTGTTTCTGTCTTCAGGGCGGAATGGGACGTCAGGGAGACAGGTACATCTAGGGAAGTCTGGGAAGTCACGATTATTTCCTGGTAAACCATGTTTGTGGTGGTGTCGAGTAACTAGTTTAGCTGAGGTTCGCATGCCTGCCCGATGGGTGTTAGACGCGGGGGAAGGTTGTCGGGGAACCTTCTCTGGATTAGTTGGGGGCCCTTGTCTAGTTTGCAGTCGTCAATCATTGTACTTGGTTCTGATTCTCGAAATAATTCTGACTGGGGTAACCCGGTCGTGTTCCTTGGCTACACTAGTAGAAGTACACTACTGTTGTTTGTATATGTATATGCAGGTTTTTCTTGATGTTTCAATCAACTATATAATATGCAATACTCTTATAAATGTTTTTGAGTTGTTATCGGGTTTATCGCTGCATGTGATGATATTTGGATGGTTGATCTACCTACTGAGTTTCTCACCCATTTATTTTCGTGGCTTTACAGTTGACAGTTGAGGATCAAGGTAGGATCCTTGTTGGTGCTGTGACGAGGTCCTTAGCGAGGGACTCCTGGTTTTGAGTTTTAACGTATGTTTCCCTCTCTTCGTTCACAGTAGGTGTTTTGGCTACTGTTTTGTAACGCCCCGTACCCCAAATAAAAGGGACATTACCATCAGTCTACCGCGAGACTTAATTCCGGCAGAGTCTCCCCTGTAAACTGGACCTTTCGTCACCTAATAGACATAGTGCATATAATAATTTACGCANTCTGACTGGGGTAACCCGGTCGTGTTCCTTGGCTACACTAGTAGAAGTACACTACTGTTGTTTGTATATGTATATGCAGGTTTTTCTTGATGTTTCAATCAACTATATAATATGCAATACTCTTATAAATGTTTTTGAGTTGTTATCGGGTTTATCGCTGCATGTGATGATATTTGGATGGTTGATCTACCTACTGAGTTTCTCACCCATTTATTTTCGTGGCTTTACAGTTGACAGTTGAGGATCGAGGTAGGATCCTTGTTGGTGCTGTGACGAGGTCCTTAGCGAGGGACTCCTGGTTTTGAGTTTTAACGTAGGTTTCCCTCTCTTCGTTCACAGTAGGTGTTTTGGCTACTGTTTTATGGCTCGGTTGTGAGCCTTATGTCACTTGGTTTTATATGTAAACAACTCGTACTTTATCTTTCTCACTATATATATACTTTGACAGGAAA
>MVGT01003419.1:3676-15197 GCA_002174775.1 Macleaya cordata | reverse complement strand
GTTGGGTCTACCTCAATCCCTCTGTGACTGACGATGAACCCCAATAGTTTCCCTGATTTTACCCCGAACACGCATTTGCTAGGGTTGAGCCGTAGTTTGAACTTTCTCAGACGCTCAAAAAGCTTGGTCAAGTCTCTGATGTGATCTTCTCTTCTTTCTGATTTGGCAATCATGTCATCCTCATTAACTTCTTACTCCTTGTGGATCATTTCGTGGAAAAGAGTGGTCATCGCCCTCTGGTAAGTAGCTCCAGCATTTTTAAGTCTAAAGGCATCACTCTGTAGTAGTAGATCCCCCAAGGTGTGATGAATGACGTCTTGGCCATATCCTCCTCTGCCATACTCCTTGTGGATCATGTCGTGGAAAAGAGTGGACTCGCCTTGTTGAGATTTCAGTAATCAATGCACATCCGAACCTTTCCATCCTTCTTGGGTACCGGCACTATATTCGCCAACCAGTCAGTGTACGTGATTAGAACCAGAAATTTTGAATCTAATTGCTTGGTAATCTATTCTTTGATCTTCATCGTCCATTCTGGTCTCAATCTTCTGAGCTTCTGTTTAACTGGTTTGACTTCAGGGTAGGTTGGTAGCCTGTGCACTACCATCTCAGTATCTAACCCGAGCATGTCCTCATATAACTAAGCGAAAATATCTTCATACTCCTCTAGCAACTTAACCAGTGCCTCCTTCTCATCTAGAGATAAGTTGGTACCGATCTTCACCAGCTGAGGTTGGTCTTCAGAATTTAGGTTAATCAATTCGGGGTCTTCTTCAGTTGATGGCGACCTATCCTCATGTCGATCAAGCAACTCCCGGATTTCCTCAGGCACTTCCTCTTGAATAGTGACCCAGTCGTCATCTCCGGACTCATGTTCATGTTCACTGCCAATTTCAAGGTCCAGAACTGCTTCTCCAAAATCATTTTTATTTATGTACAAAACATCTTTTTAGTCTTTCGGTTTTTCAATTTTTTTGTTGTTTTCGAAAATATTTTGATTTTTTTGGTTTTTTGAAAATAAATGAAAACTTAAAGCAGAAACAAAATTATTTGGGGCCCAGGAATCTCCCTCCTCAGATGAGGGTGCCCCTACTCCTGTTTGACTCAGGTTTTTTTTTTTGGGTGCCTGTTGCTACGACACCGGTGAGCTTTCCTGCAAAATGGTTAGTGCTGGCAATACAATCATTATAAATTGAACGAACAAAGAGATGAGGTTGAAGCTCTGTCTCTTCCGAGACCATGTTGACCCACTGCATACCTACGAGGCTTTCATGGGACTCTCTCTCTGACCTCTCTTGGCTGTCATTCCTTTGGGCTCTTATACTTTCATAGGGTACTCTCACTCTCAGATTACTCGCAAGTCTGTGTGCCGCCCGGTACAGCTCAGTTGTATCCCTTACCATCTCTGCCTCCATGTCTGGGGTTACCGACATTATGAATGTTCATATATTGATTTGGACCTACATCCCTAACTTTAAGCAAGGTAAACTTCAACTTTAACCATCATTAACGGTCCTAAGAATACTTAAAACAATCCACAAACTTCATCCTAGTTTTAAAAGTCATTATCCACCAAAACAATGCAAGATCTTATATTCACCACAACCAAGCACCATCTTTAGTATGAAACTAAAGGAAATCATCCCAATAATATAGATTTCACCATCTAATTTATTTATCTTGAACATCAATTTTTTTTTTCTATCATCATCCACAACTTCACTAGGATTAACCACCATAACCTCATCATTTTCAAGTCTTCATTTGCATGCATCAAAAATGGAGGAAATCAAGATCATAAAAACCATAAACTCATATCAAATCTTCAATCCATCCATCTAACATTTCTAATTCATAATAAAATTTCGTTTTTCTCTAAAAACCCCAATTTACATCACAAAAATCACAAGATCTAAAAAATTATGGTGCTGATTTCTTACCTTAACACAAAAAAATTAGCCCATTCATCACCTCTTCCACCATTGAGCTTCCAATCATCAAAATCTACAACAACAAGGCATGTGGAGCAAAACCCTAGGTTATTTACAAATGAAATCAGCTGAAATTTAAAGGTTTTTGGGCTAAAAACTCACCCAAAGAACTGAAGAAAGATGGGGGAAAGGATTGGGGCCGATCTCCCCTTCCTCTCCTTCCTTCTTCTTTCTCTTCTTTCTTCTTCTTTCTTCTTCTTTCTTCTCCTTTCTTCCTCCTACGTTTTCTGCTGTCTCTTTTTTTTCTCCTTTCAGCTGGGATGGCAGCTGCTGCCGCTCCTCTCTTCTTCTCCGGCAGCAGCTGCTGCTCTCCTTTCTCTCTATCTCAGCTTCTCTCTCAGCTCTCTGCGATCTGTCTCTCTCTGTCTCTCTCAGTCTCTCTTTTCTTTCTTTCTCTCTCAGCTCTGTTGAGCTCTCTCTCTGTCTCTCCTTTTCTCTCTCAGTCCTCTCTCTCTCTCAGCTCTTTATCTTTCTCTCTCGGTTCTTCTCTATGTCTCTCTCAGTCTTTCTTTTCTTTCTTTCTCTCTCAGCTCCTTGTCTCTCTCTCTCGGCGATCTCTCTCAGTCTCTCTTTTCTTTCTTTCTCTCTCAGCTCTGTCGAGCTCTCTCTCTGTCTCTCCTTCTCTCTCTCGGTTCCTCTCTCTCTCAACTCTCTATCTTTCTCTCTTTTCTTGTTTTCCTTTTTTTTGATTAGCATTCAGCTGATTGGGGGAGAGGGAGGTGGTGGCTGAGTTTGGGTCACGGGCTGGGCCGCGGGTCAGGCCAGCCCGTGTCCCCCAGACCTAGCTAAAAAAAATAAATCCCTCTCTTTTTTTTTGCTGGCTTTTATTTTATTATTATTATTATTATTTCTATTAATAGGTTTCACAATCATCCCCCCCCCTTAAAAGAAATTTCGTCCTCGAAATTTGGGGAAACTACTGCATTTCAAAGTTCAAACTCTAATTTGTTCAGAGGCATTCGATGCTTCTGTCCTCTAAACTTTACAACGGGTCATTCAGGAAGTCCAAAAGTTCTCTTTTTTTTGTTCTCAAAGCTACCAATGTGGGCATGATGCATCGTCAACTAGCATATAAGTAGCCATCCTAACTTTCAGCTCATCAGTGCATCTAATTAAGTCAAATATCTTCTCGATATCCTTAAGCCACTTTTCAGCTTTTGCTGGGTCCGGTGTTCCATCGTAAGAAGTGGGCCCCCAACTCTTGAAGTCCTTTAGAATTGCATTATCGTCATGTGGCCCAGGGTTCCCAACCATAGGTGGAGCAGGCTAGAGAGGTAGTGGTGGTGGGGGTACCACCCCTTGTGGAGCTTCTTGGTTCGCTCTAACCTCTTGTCTCAACTGGGCCACTTCAGTAACTAACAAGTTGACCGTTTGGAGAAGGTCGACTAGTCCAAGTTCGGCGGGTTGCGGTTGTGGTTGCGGCGGGGGAGTAGGTGCATGAGGCGGTGGTGGAGGTTGCGGTTGTCGTCTAGGCCGCCCCCTCGGCATCATTCACTGCCAAGAGTCATAAAAGTAACAAATTTAGCTTCATACTGCTCCAAAACTTGTAAAACCATTAAATGACATAAACCAATTGAAAGCATTTAAATCAACAAAATACCAAGGTACAGTAATAAGGATTTTTTTTATATAAATACGACTTTTACTTTGTCTTTTCTCGCTATATACATTATGACAGGAAACAACAAACATAACCATATATTATATCACAAATATATCTATGTTAAGTGAAAGAATGAATATCACAGTTATTTGTAGGTGCCTTAGAGGATGGTATAATTTTAGACAATGTTCACTTGACAGGTCTCTCCTGGTCCCATGTCGTTGGGATTTCAGTTGAGAAAAGAAAAATGGGTGGCAATTTTGTGCATACCTTTAGTTTCTTTGCTTCCGCTCTGTATATTATTGTATGCACTATGTTTATCAGGTGAAAAAAGGTCCAGTTTACAGGAGAGACTCTGCCGGATTTTGAGTCTCATTGTAGACTGATGGTAATGTCCCGTGTTTTGGGGTATGGGGCGTTACAAGTTGGGTATCTTCTTAAAATGATCCCAATTTTGTAATAATTAATTTTTCTCAAACAAAGAAAAAAGAACAAAATTTTCTATTAATCAAGGCATTTACATTAGAATTTGGATCATGTTTAATGCTAGGGATTAGAAACTCTTAAAAAGCTAAGATTTCTAGATCTTCCCTAAAATATGTCACATAAGGATTATGCTTAATGCTAGGGTATAGAAATTCTTAACAGATTAGAATTTCTAGATCTTCCCTAAAGCATATTACATATGTTTTGCAAAGAAGAGCATCATGATGTTACGTACATAACGGATTTGTATATCTCACCATGAAAAGCCATTTGGGTCACGTGCATAATGGATTTGCACGTGTCATCTGTTTTCAAAATTGGAAATGATATATGTTACATGTATAATGGATTTATACCTATCACTTTACGGAGTACAAGCCAAAGAAAGACTTCTACAATATGGATGCTGACACGTGACAAATGGAGTTCACATGTAAGTTTCCGCATGTATGTAACAGTAAAGTTCACACATAAATCCATGATTATTCTGCACGTATCAAGGAAGTCTACGTGCATTTTCTCAAAGTCTGTGGTAATGAATTCCACGGTCTTTATACGGTCGTAAATGGCAATGAGGTCTATTTACACATATCAATCCTAGGTGGCAACGGAGTCCACCTAAGATTTTATTTGTTCATAGGGTGTCAACGGGGCACACCCCATAAGCTTTTGAACATGACAATGGAGTTCACGTGTCAATTTGCATGTGGTAAAGTATATATTTACTTTTCGCCCCAAAACTTCAGTTGCATGAAACATAGGATTAGAAGGGGGCCAAACTTACTTTTTCTTGTACATAATCTTTGCTAGTGTAATTTAATTAATTTTGATCACAAGATTCCATTCAAATACCCTTAGTCATGAAATAGAGGCCAATTTTATAATCGGACGGTTGTCGAGTGCCTAACACCTTCCTGACCCGTACCAGGATTCCCTTACTAAGAATCTCTCTACGCAGACCAGACTAGTTGGAAGATCGTCAAGTTTTCTATCAAAGAAAAACGATTTTCTAAAACGGGTCCTGATTCCCAGATTAATCAGGTGGCGACTCCATAAGTATATTATACGATTATATCCCCCAATTAGGAATACAAGAAACTATTTTCTTCTTCGGTCGCTCGCGGTCGAAGGCTAAAGTTGTTTTTGTAGATCCTACAGCTGGCGACTCCACTAGGGAGTTGTGAATCTGACTCGATAAATGTTTGAGAGTATTTTTATGGAATCTTATGATCATACACTTCTCGAGTATGCACATATACACTGTACGCACCCATTCTTTGTTTGCAAATTGTATCTCTAGGAATAACTCAAAAAATTGCATTCATATCTCACAAATGCCCGAGGCATGATTCACGTAGGGATTTCTTGTGGTTCTAATGTGGTCTTATGAAGGTTGAAGGTACTATGTGATCAAGCTAAAATCACGGAAAAATATATTGAAAAAGCTTGGCATAGACCTTCCAAGAGGTTGGAGCGGGTTGAACGGTTAACGAGTACAACAACAGATATATCGAACAGTGCAAGTAATACAATGAAAATGGGAGAACGGGAAGATGATGGTGAGATGACAGACATGGAGAGAAGCATCTGAGCCTATTTTGAGAAAATCATGAAGGAAGATTTAGGACCATCTATTGAAAGGATCGTGTCTGAAAAATTGGCTTCAGTCAGTACATCAACACCTGTGGAGAAAGACAATGCCAGAAAAATACAAACCTCGGTCACAGATACAAGGGCAAAGGAAACGGCACTCACCCACTACCAGAAACCAATAAAGACTCATTTGATCCATAGTCATGTCACACAAAAGCTTTCAGACCTCGCTGCACCTTAGAAGGTACCTTCACTGCAGTGTTTATTCGATGACGAAAATGAGTTACATGATGACTGGCATGCAAAGAACAAAGGGAAGATCTTTTCTTCTCGAGAGATGGTGGAGGTACAAGAAAGATTGAACTGCCTAGAGGGAGGTTCTACTTATGACATCAACTCTTAGTACCAATGTCCAGAAGAACAATTGCCACATGACTTCAAGTACCCTGAGATGAAGCAATATGATGGATCAGGCTCGCTCAAGGCACACGTCATAATGTACATGGACTGTATCAAACCTTTGGGCATAAGTGATAACATGTTATCTTACCTATTTCGAAGAAGTTTGACCGGAAATGCGCTAGAATGGTCCATTGCTTTGGACAGGACTAAATACCCCACTTGGACTAAGCTGGCAGATGCCTTTATAAAACATTTTACTTATGGAACAGATGGAAGGGTTACACGAAGACAACTTGAAGCCATACGACAACGGTCTAATGAATCCTTCACCGACTTTGTAGTAACATGGAGACTGAAGGTGAGAAGCATGATAGAGAGACCTTCAGAGGAAGAACAAATCGAGCAATTGAGGAAAAGTCTGTGTCCTGCTTTTCAAGCTGCTCTGGCTGTTGTTATGCCAAAGAGGCTCGAAAAATTTATTCAAGCTGCAACAAATGTGGAAGACTCCATAACAAATGGGTATATGCTAGCAACGGCAGGATCACCAGAATCAATGGGAAATACGAATGGTAAAGAACACATCAATTATGTCGCTTCTCATAAGGAACAGAACGTGGTACAGGCTGCACAAGTGCAAATACCATTTCAGATTGCCCAGCAGGGGAATCAGCTAGTTTATTGGAATCAGCAAGGAAATCAGCTGACTCAGTCTAATCATCAAAATCGAGGGTTCAAAAGGCGTGAGCCTAGGGAGTTCTCAAAGTTAACTCACTCCATGAGTATGCTTCTACCAGGGTTACGAGAAGTAGGATTGGTGACCCCGTTGAAAGCAAGGCCGGTATCGAATCCAGCTCCGTACTGGCACAATCCCAATGAGCATTGTCAATATCATCAAACGCCTGGCCACCTAACTGATAATTAACCAGCCTTACGTCATGTTATCCAAGACTTGTTGGAACAAGGGGCAATCACCATGAAAGGAGTTCAGCTACCAGCCAAGCTGAACATTAATACAAACCCTCTCCCAGTACATCAACCTGAGGGTCAGCAGACAGTAAATTACATCGAAACTGAAGGGCAAAAGAATCCAATCAGTCGAGTCCAAAAGGTTGAGACGAATAGAATCATGACAGTTCAGGATTTCTTGCCACAGAAGTGCAACACCAACCAAACTGGAGAATCCAGTCGTACAATAATATCCTTCAATGAATTAGCAGCCATGACAAAGAAAACGTTAGAAGAGCAGTGGCCTATCCAAACTAGGGAAATGGCAAAATCATTAGAATCAAAACAAGAAAACAATGTCATGAATGCAGAGGCAGAGAGGGCAGAACCTTTATTCACTATGGTGAGAAGAGTTCCCCTTGCTATGGAAGATCTAATCAAACCGCCAAGATCTCAAAATCACCTATGGGAGGATCCACTAAATGAAGAAGAAGAATGTCAAGAGATACATCATCAGACACGAGCAGGAAAGACATTTAAACCGATGCATCTGAGGACAAAAAATCCAGCTGCTATTGATATTGATTCTATTCTTCCTGAAGAACTTGCAGGGAATTTAAGGACATTTAAGGTTGGTTTCAAATCTTCAAGGAAATCAAAGAACATTACTTTTACAGCCTCAAGAAGTTCCAAGGAAGAAGACTTCTCAAGTGATGAAGAAATCGCTCTTCTCACAAGACAATTCAAGAGTTTCTTGAAGAACAAAAAGGAGAAGTTTCAAAAACCAAGATTTGGTTCATCTTCCAAAATAAGGCAACATGACAAAGTCAAGAACTTTGATAAAAAGTTTGAGAAGAAGAACTCTGGAGAAGTTCAATGCTTCAAATGTCATGGCTTTGGACACATGGCTAATGAATGTCCAAACAAAGCTTCAGCCAAAGCTAAGAAAGCAATGAAGGTCACTCTTGACGACTCCGACTCATCCTCCAATACTAGTGATACTAGTGATGAAGAAATGGAGGAAATGAAGGCTATGACTGCTACTCTCTCTCAGATATTCAAAAATGCTGACACCTCTAGTGATCATGAGGAGAGTGATGAGGAAATAGACCCGGAGGAATTGTGTGCAAATCTCCTCAAAAAGAGCTTGGACCTGTCCAAGGAAAACAAAGTATTGGATGGGAAGTTGTCATTCATACAAACTGAACGGGATGAAGCCATGATCAAGTTGCAAGAAAGCTCCAACAAAACAAAGCAACTTGAAGAGGAGATTTCAAGGCTACTCATCAAGATTAACTCTCTTGAGTTGGATCATGAAAAAGCCTTAGATGAAATCAAGTCTCTTAATTCCACTCTTGATGTAACCAAGAGAGACTTGGTCTTATCAAACCACTTGTTAGATAAATTTAATCATGGTTCTAATTTTATATCTAACTTGTTGAATGCAGCCAAAACTACAAATGATAAGAAAGGATTGGGGTATGATGCTACAACAAGTTCCAACTCACAGCAAGGAACAAAGTTTGTGAAAACCAAAGAGCAACATGCCCAAAAGATCCTTCCAAAGAGTACATCCACACAAGCTAGCAAAAATATGGGTAAGGCAAAAGGTACTTATTTTGCTGAAATGTGTTCATACTGTGGTATTTTAGGTCACTTGCAAAATACTTGCAAATTTTATATGGAAGATATTTTCAATGAACAAAGAAAAGCAAATCTTCTCTATCAATACAAAGAATTGCAAGCAAAAGCAAGAAACCTATCCGATGAGATCTCAAAGCTCACAAGGAGTACACAAGGTAATGCACCCAAAGGTAAAACTCCTTACAACCCAAAGAAGGAACCAACTAAATCCAGGGTAGTTGTTCCTAAGACCACTAAACCCACCAAAGATAATACAAAAGAAAAATCTGTTTGGGTTAAGAAGGGTGAGTTGAAGGCTAATATTGCTTTAATTGCTTATAAAGCATGTAACTCACTAGATTGGTTTCTTGATAGTAGTTATAGCCGACACTTGACTGGTGACAAATCATGCTTTAGTCACTTCAAAAGTTAAGATGGAGGAGTTATAACTTTTGGCGATGGGAGCACCGCCCATGTCAAAGGCAAAGGTACGATTAAGTTACCCGGTATCCCTGAAATCAAGGATGTACTCTATGTGGAAGGTATGAAAGCTAACCTTCTAAGTATTAGTCAAATTTGTGATACTAATCATTCAGTAAAATTTACTTCCAATTGTTGTGAAATCGTGAATGATAAGGGAAAATGTGTAATGATGGGTAGGAGATCTAGTAGCAACTATTATATGATTGATGCATCTCCTAACCTAACCTGCAATTTGTCTAAACTTGATGTTACCTACCTATGGCATCAAAGACTAGGTCATGTCAACTTCAAAGATCTAGCAAAGATTGCTAACAAAGAGTTAGTTCGTGGACTGCCCAAGGTAAGTAAGATTATTGATGGAATTTGTGGACCATGTCAAAAGGGCAAACAAACAAGTTCACATAAATCATCAAAAGATATTGCTACCACCAAACCACTACAATTAATTCACATGGATATCATGGGTCCTATGAGAACCGAAAGTATTATGAAAAACGATATATACTTGTCATGGTAGATGATATTTCTAGATATACTTGGATTGCTTTTCTTAGAGAAAAATCTGACACCTTTGATGAATTTTTCATTATATGCCAGAGAATTCAAAATGAGCAAGAATGCAAAATCAAACGGATTAGGAGTGATCGCGGTACCAAATTCAAAGACTCAAAAGTCGAAGACTTTTGTGATCAAAATGGCATAAAACATGAATTTTGAGCACCTATAACTCCTCAACAAAATGGGGTGGCTGAGAGAAAAAATCGCGTGATTCAAAAAATGGCTAGAGTGCTTCTGCATAGCAAAGATTTAGCACAAAGATTTTGGAATAAAGCTGTCTTTACAGCATACTATTTGGTTAATCGAGTTTATTTAAGACCCAAAACTCTCAATACCCCTTATGAACTTTGGTTTGGTAAGAAACCAAATTTAAGTTATCTTCGTGTTTTTGGTAGTCCATGCTACATTCTTAGGGATAGAGAGAATGCTGGAAAATTTGACTCCAAAAGTGATGAAGGAATCTTCATTGGGTATGCTTTGGATAGTCGGGCCTTTCGTGTCTACAATAAAAGGACTGAAACTATCATGGAATCTATTAATGTTGTTATTGATGATTCAAACACCTCTTCATCTGTTGATGCAGTAGAAGTTGATAATCTTTGTGAAGATAAGATAGCAAAAACTGAACATAGTTCTATCAATGATGGTAATGCATCTCCTTCACAAGACCTAAAGGTTGAACAAGCTTCTCCACAAACCATGATCGTCCACAACCAAGATGTTCAACCTAGAATTTCACCTCAAGAACATCCAACAACTTGGGCTCAAAGATGGCACAATCCCGATGAAATCATTGGAGGGTTTAAAACTGGTGTTCGAATAAGGAGACAAGTTCAAAATATAGTAAATCATGTATACTATGTTTCCATGTATGAACCTACTAATATGGTTGATGCCTTGCAGGATGAAAATTGGATACAAGCAATGCAAGACGAACTTGACCAATTCACGAGACAAGAAGTGTGGACTCTTGTACCTCATCCCAAGAATACCAATGTCATTGGTACCAAATGGATCTTCAAGAACAAATCAGATGAATTTGGTACTATTGTGAGAAACAAGGCTAGACTTGTAGCTCAAGGGTATTCTCACATTGAAGGTGTGAACTTTGATGAGACCTTTGCTCCAGTTGCAAGACTAGAGTCTATAAGGTTACTATTGGTAGTTGCATGTCACCTAAAGTTTAAACTTTTTCAAATGGATGTCAAAATGATAAGCACAATATATATTATATTTACTACCCCTATATTTATATTAGCTAGTTAATTATTTTAGTCTATTTGAATTAATTAAGTGCATTTTGGTAATGTGCAGGTAATACGAGTGGATTGAGCAAAATGCGGAAAAACCGGCAAGTTACCACATTTGGTGAATGTTATTGGGGCTGCCACATAGTACACGTGCGTATCGTACACTCACCGTCAAAAGAACGTGCAANATTTTTCATTATATGCCAGAGAATTCAAAATGAGCAAGAATGCAAAATCAAACGGATTAGGAGTGATCGCGGTACCAAATTCAAAGACTCAAAAGTCGAAGACTTTTGTGATCAAAATGGCATAAAACATGAATTTTGAGCACCTATAACTCCTCAACAAAATGGGGTGGCTGAGAGAAAAAATCGCGTGATTCAAAAAATGGCTAGAGTGCTTCTGCATAGCAAAGATTTAGCACAAAGATTTTGGAATAAAGCTGTCTTTACAGCATACTATTTGGTTAATCGAGTTTATTTAAGACCCAAAACTCTCAATACCCCTTATGAACTTTGGTTTGGTAAGAAACCAAATTTAAGTTACCTTCGTGTTTTTGGTAGTCCATGCTACATCCTTAGGGATAG
>MVGT01003423.1:1356-11766 GCA_002174775.1 Macleaya cordata | reverse complement strand
TCAGAGAGAAAAAGAAAGAAAGATTGATGGAGAGAGAGAGCTGAAAAAAAAAACAGAGTTGAGAGAGATAGAGAGAAGAATGAGAGAGGTAGAGACGTGAGAGAAAAAATAGTTTGAGAGAGAACAAAAAAAAAGAGAGAGAGAGAGCAGCTGAGAGAGATCGGCAGAGAAGGAAGAAGGAGGAAGAAGAAAGAAGAAAAGGAAGAAGAAAGAAGGAAAGAAAAAAAAAATAAAAACAAAAACCTACGTCTGTTACAGACGTGTGAAGTGAGAGGGAGGAGAGAAGAAGAAAGAAGAAGAAGAGGAAGGAATGAGGAAGAAGAGGAGAAGAAGGGGGAAGAAGAAAGAAGAAAAAGGAAGAAAAAAAGGGGAAAAACAAAGAAAAAAAAAGGGGCCCGCCTATCACCCCCATCGTACATCGACACGGGGAGAGATTTTTTGCAAACGGGTCGACGGGCTCGTGTCGGCTAGGTAACAATTCCTATCCGATCTTCCTACTTATTTTCTTTCATTGTTGAGTTTACATTTCATGTGATAAACTGATGATGTAACGGCGCTTTGATGATTTAATGAAATTTCGCTTTCAATTTTTGACGGTATAAAAATGTGGTAAATGTAAATTTCATTTCATATGATTTTTAGCATGTATTACGTGATATACGTTAGTTTTGCATGAAATAATTCATGAAATGCATGCATGCCACATGACGTTTTCTTGAACATGAGTTGAAATCTTCGCATTAAATGTTTTGCATGATGCATGGATGAAATGATTAAGCATGTTACAATGAGGCATTTTTCGCACGGAGCATAGTATACATCTTTTTACAACATGGGTTAGTATCACTACTTTGTCGTGTTTAACATGATTGACATCATGCATGCGATTTCATCGTCTTGCAAATGCATTTTTGCCAAATGAGCATAACTTGTTCCCCCATCTTTGAGCTTAAAATTTTGAACCGTAAGTTGCTTGTTTACAAATTTCAGGTAATTCGCGACTTATATTAGTGTTTTGATTATTTTGCTAGTTTGGGATTGAAACACTTAATAAGCCTCTAAATAAGCTATTTTGGGCCTGCGGGCCCATCCCTTCGTGGTGGGCCTATCTTCCTTCCCCCAATTTTCAGCCTTCGGGCTCTCTATCAGTTGCTATGAGCTTAATGGCTCATTTCTCGATGCCAGGCCCACGGGTCTAGATCCATTTTTCCAGGGCCTAAAGCCCATCACCATCACTCGGGTCATTGGAGCCTATCCTCTTCCTTGTGGGTCCAAGAACCCACATCCTCTCATGTTGGGCCTAAGGGCCCGATAACTTGTCAAACCCTAAAAACAAACAATAATAGAGATTAAGGTCTCTAGCTTAGTTCACCCTAGGGTTAGGCTCTGCGTGCTTGTAGCATTAGGTTGCATTAGCCTAGGATTGTGTGTTGTTTCGAGGGTGTGAAATTCCTATTCTACCCTCACCTTTGTTTTACATGTTTCTTTCCAAATGCATCACATTTAGCCTGGGGTCTTCATACATATAGAGTCAGGGTCATCCTTAATTAGATTAAGAATCTTTAGATACCTTTGTGCTGTACTAGAGCATAGGAGATGCATCATTTGCATCTCACCGACACTCGCATTTCTCAGGCATACATACATTGTGTGATCCCATTTCGTCTCCGGGTATGTCCTATGTTGGACGTGACCCCTCTTTCAGATTCACACCTAAGGGCTGAATCTGCCTTTCATCGTCTTTGAGATTCATGCCTACGGGCTGAATCTGCTATCATCATCTTTGACTCTCAGCTTTCGTCGTCTTTGAGAGTCCCAACATTCGTCGTCTTTCAGATCCACGCCCAAGAGCGTCTATGGATCTGTCTTTGAGATTCTCTGCTTTCATCATTTTGGAGATTCTCTCTCTCGTTGTCTTACAGATCTACGCCCAAGAGCGTCCATGGATCTGTCTTTGAGATTCTCCGCTTTCGTCGTCTTAGAGATTCTCTCTATCGTCGTCTTTCAGATCCACGCCCAAGAGCGTCCATGGATCTGTCTTTGAGATTCTCCGCTTTCATCTAGGAGATTCTCTACTATCGTCGTCTTTCAGATCCACGCCCAAGAGCGTCCATGGATCTGTCTTTGAGATTCTCTGCTTTCGTCGTCTTAGAGATTCTCTCTATCGTCGTCTTTCAGATCCACGCCCAAGAGCGTCCATGGATCTGTCTTTGAGATTCTCCGCTTTCGTCGTCTTGGAGATTCTCTCTATCGTCGTCTTTCAGATCCATGCCTAAGAGCGTCCATGGATCTGTCTTTGAGATTCTCCGCTTTCGTCTAGGAGATTCTCTACTATCATCGTCTTTCAGATCCACGCCCAAGAGCGTCCATGGATCTGTCTTTGAGATTCTTCGCTTTCGTCGCCTTGGAGATTCTCTATTATTGTCGTCTTTCAGATCCACGCCCAAGAGCGTCCATGGATCTGTCTTTGAGATTCTTCGCTTTCGTCGTCTTGGAGATTCTCCACTATCGTCGTCTTTGAGGTTCACGCCTAAGGGCGGAACCTGCCTATCGCCATCTTCGGGACACTCAGCTTTCGTCGTCTTTGAGAGTCCCAACATTCGTCTTTCAGATTCACGCCCAAGAGCGTCCATGGATCTGTCTTTGAGATTCTCCAATTTCGTCGTCTTGGAGATTCTCTACTATCATCGTCTCTCAGATTCACGCCCCGTAGCGTCAATGAATCTGCTTATCGTCCTCTTACAGACTCACGCCCAAGAGCGTCCATGAATCTGTTTTCGTCATCTTTGTTGGTGCGTGGATACAAAGTACGTCCACGTCACTGGCTTTTCGTTGTCTTTGTCTGTGCGTGGATACAAAGTACGTCCACGTCACTTGCTTCTCGTTGTCTTTGGGCACATCCTATGTTGGATGTGACCCCTCAGTGTATGGTGCATACAACACCATATCACATGTTTGAGTGTACGTGTACACATTGTACGTACCATACCTCTTGTTTGCGCGTGGATACAAAGTACGTCCACGTCAATGTGCTCTTAGCACGTAGGCCTACCGATGGCATGCATCGCTTCCTTTGCTGCATTCAGATAGATGGATGTATGCATCTTTCGCCCTAGAACTATTTGATTATGACACGTAGATTTAGGGGGCTTACTTATTGTAGTGCAGTTGTTTTGTGTATGTAACATAAATTAGTATCGATCATATATTTCCCTAAAAGTCTTTAATCGCGAAGTAGAGGCCGTCTTCATAGACGGGCGGTTGTTGGGTGCCTAACACCTTCCCAACCCGTACCTGGATCCCCTTATCCATTATCTCTGTACCGCAGACCATCTACTTTAGACTATCACTATGGTTTTCTCGGAAAACTAGATTTAGGTCGATTTTCCAAAATCTTGGGTCCTGATTCCCATAAATCAGGTGGCGACTCCTTACATATCACATTTATACCCCTTCTGAGGTGGGCGAATCCAACTTGTGCGTCTCCCACGCACGAGTCTTCCTCGAGCGTAGTGCACACCGGGTTCTGGCTCCACAACTATTAGTTGTTATTAGCCTATAATGCCACTCCAGCAATCTGTCATGCTTTTAAGTATAGGTGACAGCATCAA
The DNA here is from genome assembly GCA_002174775.1 of Macleaya cordata. Classification (NCBI taxonomy): domain Eukaryota; kingdom Viridiplantae; phylum Streptophyta; class Magnoliopsida; order Ranunculales; family Papaveraceae; genus Macleaya; species Macleaya cordata. Next base: position 8,155 of record MVGT01003423.1, on the reverse strand, counting down.
TTTAAGCCTTAAATCTTAATAAAACTGTGACAAAACATCTCTAAACTTCCCACACAAGTCTCACGTGTCATAGCGATCATAATATTTACATAAAATATTGAAAACCATTATTCATATGCATGTATATAGTATACACCATGCTATTCATAAACAAACGCAAAACTACGAAGCATGAATAGTTAAAAACCAAAAAAAAAACGAAGTATGAACAGTAATGTTACTATGTAACAGCAACAATAAATCATCATAAAAGCGTCGTTTCTTGACAACATGCATGTTCTTTCTTGTTTTTAGTTTTACAGCTATTACGGGAGCCACCTACGATCATAAAATCGTCTTCCACGAGGACCCATCATGGGGTATCGCCATTAAGGCACGCCAATAGGCACAAATCATTATTAGACCCATTAATTTCATGCTTCCATTTCCATGCTTTACAACATATCATGTGATAATATGAATTAAACGTGCAAATGTTACACAACATGTACCACAAATCAAAAATATTAACATGATGAGATCTGAACCTTATTGATAATCATGTTCATAGGTAAACATATTCAAGAAAATATATCATCAAAAATCATTAATTAAATCCCTAAAACCTTTTCNTGTCACTGTGCTCTTAGCACGTAGGCCTACCGATGGCACGCGTCGCTTCCTTTGCTGCATTCAGACAGATGGATGTATGCATCTTTCGCCCCAGAACTATTTGATTATGACACGTAGATTTAGGGGGCTTACTTATTGTAGTGCAGTTGTTTTGTGTATGTAACATAACTTAGTATCGATCATATATTTCTCTAAAAGTCTTTAATCGCGAACTAGAGGCCGTCCTCACGGACGGGCGGTTGTTGGGTGCCTAACACCTTCCCAACCCGTACCTGGATCCCCTTATCTATTATCTCTGTACCGCATACCATCTACTTTAGACTATCGCCATAGTTTTCTCGGAAAACTAGATTTAGGTCGATTTTCCAAAATCTTGGGTCCTGATTTCCATAAATCAGGTGGCGACTCCTTACATATCACATTTATACCCCTTCTGAGGTGGGCGAATCCAACTTGTGCGTCTCCCACGCGCGAGTCTCCCTCGAGCGTGGTGCGCGCCAGGTTCTGGCTCCACAGACTGGTGACTCCGCTGGGGATTATAGGGATCTAACTTGAAAAGCGATTAAAGAATTTTTCGGATAATATGATCATACACTTCTCGGGTTTGCACACACATACTGCACGCACCCATTCATTTGCATTTCCATCTCCTATTCTTTGTGATCCAATAGGAAACAAATCTTGTGGTTGCGGTAGGTCTCGTCCCGACTGGGTGGTCATATGGGAATAACGACCGAAACTCCATACCCTCCGGCTTGTACTAACGACCAGTCTGCGGACTGTGAGGTATATATTGCCGAGTGACCCAAACCTTTACCCAAATATAGAGTCTAGTTGAGCCCTGCATGCATGTAGTAGCGGTAGATGTATCTCTAGGATTAACCCAAAGGACTGCATTCATGTCGCACAATTTCTGAGGCATAATTCATTGTAGAGGCTTTTTGATTTTGACTAGTTTTCTCTGTGTTTGCAAAAAAAAAAACAAAAATAAATCCTTTTGCTAGGGGCAGAGGTTTGAGAGTCCTTCTTCATAGATTTAATCTCTTTGAACCCCTGGGAGCTCTACTCTGTTAAGAGCAAGAGAAATAAAAACTTTGAGGGGAATCCAAGGGTTCTTCTTTCTAGACTAGCCCTCCTCACCCTCAAAGTGACTGCTCATTTAAAAGCAGAAAACGGAAAGAGGAAGAAAAGAGAATGAGATACTCATAAAGGGTTCTTCTTTTTAGATTGACCCTCTCAGCCATCTTCCAACAGAGAAAAGCTCGTTCCAGAGCGACATGATGAAAGGAAATAAATAATCATCTTAACCAAGAGAGGGAAGGGTTTATGTCCCTAGATTTACCCTCCTACATCCCTCAAACTATTCAGCTCACTCAGGAGCAAAAGATGAATATTCTTTGAGAGAACTATCCTGAGGATTCTTCTGCTGCAAAATTACTCGTTCATGTCTTTCAAAAATTTACCGCTCAACTAGGAGCAAAATATTCCACAACCACTGTGCGAATCAAATTTCAAAAGTTGGTCTGGGAGTTCAAAGAACTGAGTCAATTGATACACGCTCTCAATTTCAAAAAGGAACCTCATTAGGTCGTTCACGTGCGCCAGATGCATGTGTCCAATTTCCAAACAATGGAATTTCAGAAAATGTACCCACTGGGTCGTTCACGTACATCAAATATGTACGTGTCCAGTTTCAAAAAGGAACCTCATAGGTCGTTCACATGCGCCAGATGTATGTGTCCAATTTCCAAACAATGGAATTTCAAAAAATGTACCCACTGGGCTGTTCACGTACATCAAATATGTACGTGTCCAATTTCGAAAAGGAACCTCATAGGTCGTTCACGTGCGCCAGATGCATGTGTCCAATTTCCAAATATTGGAATTTTAAAAAATCTTCCCACTGGGGCGTACACGCACACAAGAGTATGTCGTGTCCATATTTTTTAAAAAGGGTGGTTGTATTTCAAAAAAGGTACCTTCCAGGTCACACGCGTGTAAGAGTATGCACGTGTCCCTAAGGGGTCGTGTGAGCCTAAAATTCACCTGAAATCTAAACTCCATTTTTGGAGCATGCGAGGTAATCAAGGCCCACCTGAAATTTGTTCAAGAACAAATCGGATTACATATTGCTGACAGGGATCAGCCAGCTATACATAGAATCCTGTACCGGGTAACAGAGTGTCCCGAATGTTCACACAATCTCCGAGGAATCAGAGTTGGACGACACAGCAACCTCAAGCTTGAGAAGAATGACTGCCGAGGAGTACATAGCATCGAAGACCCAATGGGCAAATGCAGAGGAATATCGTGCAGCCTTCAAACCTCTGAGTAAGAAGAGGACAGGGGAAGAATACCGCAAATATCTCCCTCCTTGCAAGAAGAGGATGACAGCAGTGCAATTTCGAGCGCGCCTTCAGCCTATTTGAAAGAAAAGGATCGTATCCAGCTCAGAGCGCCTTATCACACAGGTGACCAAAGCATCTCCTCAAATAATCAATAATCAGGAGGACATCGATCGCGAAAGGTCAAAAGGAGAATCGCCTAGAAGCCTCGCAGGTACGCAATAGGTCCATATGATCTCTGAAGATATGGACCTCCAACCTCATCTCTTTGTCCGTTCTATTAATGATAATCCTGTTGTCGATACTAATCCTTGTGCAGGTGAGTCTCCTGGTGCCACAGCATCTGGCACCAAAAAAAACAACCTGATTCAATCGGAAGAAGGGGCATCCTCGTCTGAAGAGGAAGAAGCGTGGTCCCCAATAGATTTTGTTTCCGCTTTGAGTTTTCCATTATTTTCAAAAAACCAAAAAAATCAAAATATTTTCAAAAACTACAAAAAAATTAAAAATTCAAAAAACCAAATAGATGTTTTGTGCATAAATGATTTTGAAGAAGCAATATGTGACCTCGAAATTGGCAATGAATTTGAGTATGGGCCCAAAGAGGACGACTGGGTCGCTATCCAGGAAGAAATGCCCGAGGAGATCCAGGAGTTGCTGGATCGTCATGAAGACAGGTCGCCGTCAACCGAGAAAGACTCTGAATTGATAAACCTGAGCGCTGAAGACCAACCTCAGTTGGTGAAGATTGGTACCACCTTGTCTCCAGATGAACGAGAGGCTATGATCGAGTTGCTAAAGGAATACAAAGATATCTTTGCTTGGTNTATGCTTGAAAAAGATTCTCCTAACAAGATTATCTTTAAATCTATATCCATGCAAATATTCACATATCTAACTATCCATATTTAGAAATGGATTCTCTCTATAGATCATTTCAAAACTCCAACATGTATTATGTTTTCTAACCATATTTTGAATAATTTGGATGTGAGGAGAGAGGAGATCTATCCTCACTCTCTCTTTCCTCTGTCCAATGCCTAACTAAGTTGGCCCTTATCACATTTTCCATTATACATTATTTATAACAAATGAGGATCTTGTATGATATTCAATAGATACACATATATATTTATATATACATATATATACATATGTTTTTTATAAAATTATGATAATAACATTAATACCCTTAACTGGGAAGGATCCTTTTTCCTCATCTCACGTTAATTTATCAACGAAAAGTGGGGTCCACTTTCCACCCTTCACACATGCACATATCATTTCACCTTATCAAATATTTTATTTTTATACAAATAATGCACAAATTAAATTATGCATGCATGCAAACATATATGTAGGCAAGGGACTCATTAATTCCACCCCATATAGAATTAACAAATGGGTTCACACCCACACTCACTAGTTAGCCCTCTTTCAAGGCCTAGTTCGACCCTTGGGCTAAGGCCCACTTCCGATCCAATCCAACTTATAAAAGGAAAGTCTTGGGTGTTACACGCACAAAAGTGCTTTAAGCTCGTGCATTTGCACAGCACGACATTAAGCCTCACTTTACTCCTTTGTTTACCTTAGTGATAGATTTGTACCGGTGGGTATCTCTCTATCCTTTTGAGAAAATTCCAGAGGGCATGCTGTCGTTTGTGGGTCGTAACACTGCGAGTGATGGAACAAACATCACTTATGCAAGCTTGGCGGGAAGGAGTCACAAGCTTTGGACTTTCTTTGTGGCGGCCACAACTAGTTATCTGCCTACTTGGGCTAAGGGCGAATGAGGCTCTGTTGAGTATAATATTGATTGTTCTGCTTGTCAATTAGGTTTTGACTTAACCAAGTCTTCATCTCATGACCCTTCTCCAAAGGACGAAGTTACCTGTCTTCTACCGTATGTGTCTGATAGTACTCGGGCTCGTCTTAACCCTGCCTCATTTATGTTGTATTATCTGCCCGTGGGGAACTAGTCTGTGGCTCACCCTGCTACACTCAAGTTGTGGTGAGAGCAGTTGGGGATAATATCACTTTTTTTAACTTCTGCTGCACAAAGAATGGGAACTATTGCTCCTCATTCTATAAAGTTGTATCCTCATTTGAAGCTTTATAATGATGGTGACATCAGGTACGAGGAGGAAGGCACTGTAAGCAGCTCTCTGAACCCTGCTCGAAAAGGGGTTTCCACCTCTGCTTCTCCTAAGTCTAGTGTTGCCAATATTTCTCAGAAGAGTTCTCGCTCTGGTGAGTTATAGGTGCTTTCGTTTACTTTTTTACTCTGGCATATTAGTCTATCGATTCCTTATTAAATGTCTCTTTAGGTTTCTTCGAGCAAAAAGGATAAGAAACCAAAGCCTCATAATCGAGTTTTAGTCTTTGAGGGTGATCTTGCCCGAGGCGAAGAGGATGGGGTGCCTACTGGTGGTGATGCAATGATCGATGAGCCCGAGTCCATTTTGCTCCAAGAGAATGTCGTTCTGGAAGAAGAAGGTGGGAACGGGGATTTTGATCTGGCGTGGACTAATTTCGAGTAAGGTCATGTAGTTAGTAGACGAGTTTTATCTCTTCACTTGTCTAGGTCCCTGTGTCAGTTTTCTTTTGATAATGGTTTATTTTCGTATTCTCTTAGGATGCTCACCCTAAGGAAGAGGAGGAGGTTCCTGCGTTGGTGAGAAAGAAGCAAAAGAAAAAAATTCCTATTCTCGCAGCTTTGGTAGTCCCCATGCTGATTAGGACACTTTTGCTGTAAGTTAGAATATAGAGGCGGAGCAGGCAAGGAATGAGGACCAGGAAGTGGAGCAGGCAAGAAGTGGGTTTGAACAGGCAGGTGGTGATATGGGGCCGATGAACTAGATTTCCGATACCATGGCACGTCTCGGGGGTAGTATGGAGCATTTTGAGGGGGAAAAGGTTTGGGATGGCTCCTGAGGGAGAAGTAGGGCAGCTTTCTCCTGTGGCTCTGATTGATATAAATGCTAAATAAGCTTATGCAAAATAAGCATTTTGCGGCTTTCTCCTATGGCTCCGATTGTTATGAATACTAAATAAGCATTTTGCGTCTTTCTCCTGTGGCTCCTTCGGCTTTCTCAAAAGTATGTAAAATAAGCATATGCAAATTATGCAAATTACAACTTATATATGCAAATTACAAATTACATAGGTTTTTATGTATGCAATTTGTTTGCAGATTCTCGTTGCGAATATTTTTTTTCTTTGAATTGGATATTGTTGTCTAATCTCTTTGAAGATCTTGAAATATACTTTCCAAAATATAAATTTTGTCAAAAATCGATTGGCAGTAGATTAAAAGTTAAAGCAATATAAATTTTTAAAAATATCATTTTCTCTTTCCACCACATCATCACTCCCGACAAGTAAAAACAGATAGACTCCACTCTTTAAATTGCCAGAAGGGTAATTTAGGTATGCAAATTTTGCTATTTTAAAACAAAAATTAAAACTAACCACCTCTTTTACAAAATCCAAAAAAGAGAGACATTACTTAGGGCAAGTGCCATGGTAAACTCTTATTTAGGTTATTTAGGGTAGGGGTTTGAGGGTTTGAGGGAGGACATGTGCCATGGAAAAACAAGTGGGGACGACAAAGATAGTGCCATACGGCGGCACAATTTGGCACGATACTTATTCATTTCTCCACCAATATAAAAAGGAAGCTACTTTAAATTTAATAATATTATAAAAAGGAGGCTACTTTAAATTTAATAATATTTTATAATTTATGTATAGAATTAGGCACAAATTGTGCCGTGAGGCACAATCTGTGCCGTACGGCAGAGATTGTGCCGTACGGCACAGATTGTGCCTCACGGCACAAT
>MVGT01001847.1:872662-909349 GCA_002174775.1 Macleaya cordata | reverse complement strand
TTGAAGTCTAATCCTTCATAAAGGATTTGCACTAGTCTCCATTTTTCAAAACCATGATGTGGACATTGGAGCAATAGGTCATTAAACCTCTCTAAATACTTATACAGTGTCTCTTCATTTAATTGGACATAACTGTTGAGACTTTGTCTCTCCATCTAATTCTCTCACATGATGATAAGGGTTTTCAGCATCAACCCCTCGAAAAACAGGAAGCATGTTTATAATGCTTGCTTTAAGCTCAAATTGTCCCACAGCTGTAGGCAAAACAATACAGGAAGGCTGGCTTGCTCTCGTAGGATACATGTAATCCCTGAGAGTACGAGGCTGGTTCAAAACATCCCCCATTCCTTCAATTTGGAAAGATGTATCAACAATGGAGATAGGAATATCAACTAGATCCAACTGATCAATCTTAACTAGACGATTATTATGATCACGAAAAATTAAGCTCATAGTCTAGAAGACATCACATGTTAAAATCATGTTTCAAATCCTAAATCAGATTTTTTTTTTAAAAATACCTAATCTATATGCTCTAACGAATCCTAAAAAAAAGATGAACACAAAGGCAGTAAGTAAACAATCAAACCTAAACACGCTGATCTAAGCTTACCACTTTTTATTAGAAAAGAAAAATAAAAATGGTGCTCCTAGCTCTCCTTAAAATTGGTTCATCCTTTGCCAGTTCGGATATGGGAATATCGTCACTTTGACTAGACTTACCGCAATTTTAGAGAACTTTTCCTACGAGCGTCTACCTGTCCTAAATTATCTTTCTAATTGATTTTAGTAGTGAAATTGTGTTTTGGGTGATGAAATCCCACAAACACGGCTTGGGTACCTTCTATGTCCAAGGTTGGTGGTTAACCTAACGAGTGGGTAGCTCGTAATTGTTAACAGATAAATTACCCATCCACTAAATCAATTTTCAAGAATAATGTGGACCTAAAAAAAAAAAAAATAACAAACAAAAGCATACAGAAACTACGTGCCGATGCGGTGTTTAGATAAACTTACCTCTTGTATGCAACAAGGAAGAAACTGGACAAATCTGATTTTTCTTCTTTTCTTGCTTTTTATCCACTTTAGTAATTTTTCTAAAACCTGCAAACAACACAAAGAAAAAAAAAATCTAAAAATCAGTTTCTAAAAAAAAATAGAAAAATAAGTAAACAAATCCTAAATCTATGATTTGGTAAAGTTAAACCAAACAAATTCAATTAAACCAATTGCAATTCCCCGGCAACGGCGCCAAAAACTTGATGTGGTTTCAAACTAACCAAAATTAATTAGTTAATTTTAAACCTTGCTTTAATCGCAAGCGCACGACTATTCGATGAATTTAGTTGTGGCAAACGAGTCGATCCCACAGAGAATTGCCTTTGAGGTAAAATTAAACTTAATTGGTTAACAAATACTAATCCAATGAAAAATATGTTGTTGGTTTGGAGCATATATTTAAACTAAACACAATTAAAATAAAATTTATAAAATCAATATAGAAAAACACTAAGGCTTTTGAATCCACCACATAGCTGAATAGAAAATCTTAGTTTAACAAATTGTTCTCTTTTTATACGAATAACATTAGAGATGAAAATCTCTTGCTTTCTCAAAGATATGATCATGAAAAATTAATTATCTCAAATGGATGACTTAATTTCAGCAAATATGTTAATCCCTAGTATTGATTGTCTTTTTAGGGCACAACCAATCACAGATTAAACTAAATCAGTTATCAATGGCTTGAAAAATAACAGAAAAATTATCTAACTACCATGGATGCTTGACATACATGGTGAAAGCAATCTGTTAAAATTCAGAAATTAAAATCATACTTCAACAATAATAATCCATTGAGAACAATTTAATTAAACTAAAAAAAATCTATTTAAACTAAGGGCTTCATCTCAGCCCTAGCTGAGATTTAGAAGAACATGCTATCAAATAAATTCACAAAATAAGAGAAACTAATAAAGATGAGGATGAAACCCATATTGTTGAACCAATCTCTTATTCCTTCAATTGTAGTTCTTCAATCACACTAAAAACATAACCAAAAACATAATAAAAATTACTACACAACTAAAATCTACAATTTTGTACCCCAAATAGATCTGATTTCCAACCTCAACATTCCTCCCCTTTATATACACATTTCATCCACACTTTACAGCTCAAATTAACATAAAAAAATTACAATCTCACCATTAATTCAAGCCATCCCACTATCTCCTTGCATGCCATGAGAGAGAGACCACCCAAGTCCATCAATTCCTTCACAATGATGAAAACCTAGTTTTAGATCTAGATTTGGGAGAGATTTGGAGAGATTTCAACCATCCAAACTCCACTCAAAATTATGCCCTAGATTTAAGAAAGAAATTGAGATGAAATGGAGAGAAATGTGAGGAAGATTGGGAGATTGGGATGAGATGGAGAGAGTGGCGTGGGAGAGAGAGAGAGAGGGGGAAACGTCTGGAGAAGAAGAAGAAAGGAAGAGAAAGAAAAAGAAAAGAAAGAAAAGAAAGAAAAGGAAAGGAAAGAGAAAAGGAAAGAGAAAAGGAAAAAGAAAAAGAAAAGAAAAAGAAAAGGAAAAGAAAGGAAAGGAAAAAGAAAAGGAGAAGTGGGGGGAGAGGGGAGATCATGGGATTATATATATTTTTTTTCTGTTTTTATATTTAATATATTTTATTTAAAAAGACTCTTTTTATTTGTTTTTGTTGTATATCATTTTTGATGATATATGATGCACCATAACAAAATTAAAGACCTTTCTTTCTTTGTACACCATTGGATCTAGGTCCCATTCAACAAAACCTACAAAACAAATAAGAAATACTTAAATTATTATTACAAGAGTACCATAATTGTGATAGAATCACTTATGCAATAAAAAGAAAGAAAATGTAAGATTTGTTATAAATATAAACTTTTAAGCACAATAGGGTCCTAATAATGCCTTGAAAAAGTATTGAGATATGCAATTTTAGGCACTTATCACAATGCGCCCTAAAATGCCCAATCGCCCTTTTGCACACGCACTTGCGCGAGCGCGGTGGTGCTTTGCACCACCTTATCAATTCCAATGAGGACCCAACACTTAAAAGATAAACCCTAATAAGTGTTGTCACTTATAAACCTCAACATTCCATGTCTCCCAAGCAATGTGGAACTAAATCAAAGAAGAGTTAAAGTTACAAACCCACCCAAAACTATTTTAAATATTTTACAACAAAATCTAGAAAAAAAGACAAACCGATAGATGAAGTTTTTCATTTTTGTGTAACTAGTATGTATCGATGTGTTGATTCAGGTATTCTCCTATTGGATGTTGTGCCGCTCATTCTTGGTATTGAAACTGTTGGAGGTGTTATAACTAGTTTGATTCCAAGAGACATTGGTATCCCTACCAAGATATCTCAAGTTTTCACCACTTATCAAGATCAGCAGACAACAGTCTCTATTAAGGTATTATACTCTAGGAAATAGTTGATCATTAGGGGGATTTTAATGGTGGGTCGGTTATGGTTCATTGATTTTACTAATTTAATTCCGAAGATAAACTGATTTTGAAGTTTTTTTTTATTTTAATTTTTTGATTTCTTTAAGGTTTTTGAAGGTGAAAGGAGTCTCACAAAGGACTGTAGGGAGCTTGGTACATTTGATCTATCTGGAATTCCTCCAGCTCCAAAGTATTATCAGAAAAGATCACCATCACCAATGACAAGGGTCGTTTGAGCCAAGATGAGATTGACAGGATGGTTAGAGAGGCAGAGGAGTTTGCTGAGGAAGACATAGAATAATAAATTAAGAAAACTCAAGTAACCCTACTTGTTTGACTTCAAAAAAATCACCAAAATTAACCCAACTCTATTAATGAATCCAAATAATAAAATAATCTAGTATGGTATTTGTATTTTGAATATGGAGTTTGTTGCAGAAATAGAGTCCTTATCTAATACAAACTAAATTTCCTACCGTCTTTTTTTTTCTTTCTTTGGGGTGAACTGCTACATATTAGGCCCATAAAATAAGGGAAGTTTTAGCAATTTTTAAAATTTAAAATTTGGGTGAATAGACACTAAACGGGGGTTGATCCATAACTATCCTAAAGAAAAGAACAAAAACAGAAGCACTATCTAATCAAAATTCGGCTGCCTCCTGGGATGGGATGGGCTTGGGCTGGACTTTTTGCAGCCTTGTAGTTGAGTTTGATTAAGATTTTTATTATAAGGGTTCTCTGATCCGGATGGGGGCTGGCTCAGTTACGGGCTCTCCAAAATTTGCCAAAATAGTTAAGGGAATGGATGATTTTATTAGGGGAGGTTCTTATTTTTTACTTTTACACCCCAAAAAAAACTACACCCCACCACAACTACCACCATTACCATCACTATCACCACCGCCACAACTACCCCCTCTACGCCACCGCCACCTCGTCGCCGCCACCACCACCACATCATCGCCTCCACCTCCATCACCACCAACATAATGAGTTAAAGAGAGAAAGAGAGATCTAGAGAAAGTGAAAAGAGAGATCGAAATAGAGAAGATGGGAGAGCGATTAAAGAGGGAGAGGGAAGAGAGAGATCGAAGAGAGAAAAGGGAAAAGAGCGAACAGAGAAAGAGAGAGATATCAGAGAGGGAGAGAGAAGAGAAGGAAACCAGATTTGGTTTCCTTTTCCTATTCTTTTTCTTTTTTATTTTTACGAAAACTTAAATGGAGATGGTGGTGAGGTTGTGGTGGTGGCGTGGTGGTGATGGTTGTGGGGTGCATTTAGTTGTTTTGAAAGAAAGAGTCCCTAAGGGCAAGGCTAGTGCACACTGTTAAACCTCAAATCCAACGAAATTTTAAGGCTAGTGGGCACCCTTATACCTCAAACCCCTCACCTGGTCCGGTAGTTTGATGGAGGGTGAAGGGGATGGGTGCCCGCAGGTCATATCTGTGACGAGCTCACTGCAGAACTTATCTGCGACAAAGCTCATTGCAGTTAAGTTCTGCGATGGCTTGTATATAACTTCTGCGATGAGCTCAAGCTCACAGAACCTTTCTGCGATATTTTCCTCTTTGTTCACTCCTGGGCGGATTTATTACATATTATCTTTACTTTTTCATTTTATATTTCTTGTTGATTACAAGGCCCACCACGAAAGAAGTAAATCGCAGAAAACTTCTGCGACACAGAAAAAAATCCCACTAGCCTGCCATACTGTTATACATTAAACCCACCTTATTTGTTAGTGGGTCTGAGGTAGGCCAGTGGCCTTGCCCTAAAGAATCAAAAAATGTAAAGAAGGTTGTTGTTTGGGCTTAGCCCAAAATTTGAGCATCCCCTCGCCATTTTGGGAGCCCTGTAACATCACTCTTGATTAATAACTCAATTATCAGTTGGGGTTTTAACTTTATCTTTTTTTTCTGCCGTTCTTCTTCTCCTACTCGAAATTTCATTACTAAGGTTCATTCAACTACTGTTATTCATAGAAGCTTCAAATTGATCTGTGAAGGATAAAAGGAAGAAAAAAATACAAAGAATTTTGATTCTAGGTTTTGTCTTTCATCGTTAATGGCCGGAAGGGAAGTTCGAGAATATACCAATCTTAGCGACCCTAAAGGTACGAGTCTCTCTCTATGAAATCTCTTTCTAGGGTTTTTCTTTGAATTTTCTTGCTGGGTTCTCTTAATCTATTGTGTTTGCTTGTGGGTCGTTTCTATTTACAGATTCTAAACACAGGAAGTTCAATTTTTCTTATTTGCTTTCTTAGTTAATAAATTTCTTTCTAGGGTTTATTACACTCATTGATTTGGTTTATTGGTTTTTTGTTGATTTTCAGATAAGAAATGGGGGAAGGGGAAGGATAAAATTGACGATGAAGACATTACATTCCAACGCATGGTAGCGAAGGTTAGCGAATCGGGCCTGCTATCTATCTTAATTGCTTCTTTCAATTCCTCTTCTTTGAGTTTTATTTAGAAATCGATTGGGATAGATTCTCATGAATTTTGTGGTGGGAAATCATTGAAATCAGTTTTAAGTAGAGTTATGTCAAGCTTAACAAATTAAAGGGTAGTCTCACGATTAACCAGCTCGTCAGATTAAGATTGACTGTTATCGAGATTGGTTGAAGTTGGCTGAAACTTGCAGAACACCTAGAAAAAATTTCCTGTTTCCTGAAAACTGTGATACTAGGGGGGAAATATTTGGTGAACTTGAGAACATTCTGATTTTTTCAGTTCTTCTGGACATTGAAAACACTACACTAAACACATTCGAAGAGTGAAATTAACATGATACTTAGAATTTGTCCGGCCAATTTCTTATTTCGGACCAACCACATATGAATGTGAGGCCTGTTCATAGACTATTATAAGTTCACCTAGAGGATTCCTTGCTTATCCTTTTCCATCTATTTGTTAGGATGAACCCTTGATCATATATAGTACATCTCTGTATGAATCCACTCTGTCTCGATCAATTGTTTCACTGTCGATATAAGTTAAATACAGAGTATTTTTCTGTCGAGCAATGCTTGTGGGACAAAGAGTTTATTACTTCAACATCATTCAGATTTTTGGGATTACTTGCCCTCCTGTAAATTAGTTTTTAGTTATCAATTCCCTTTAAAAAAATCATTAGTTAATCACTTCAACAACATTCAGAGGTTTGTAATGTTTTTTTTTAAATAATTTCCTTTTAAAAGAAACCATTAGTTGCATATAATCCATAGCAATACCCCATTTGTGCTTGGTAATCTTGATCAGAAGAAAATATGTATGGGCTTCGTGGAATCCTTTATCTATTTCTTGGAAAACTTAAATCGTAGAGTGAGTGATAGATGGATAATTATTATGTTTGGTAGTGTGGTTTTGCTGTTTCTTTGGCTCGATGAGTATGGTGGTTTCCTCTTTTTCTTTTCTCTTTCTGTTTCTTTTTTACTTTTTTAGTTCTTTTCTGTTTTGCTTTGGATACTTTTGAGGAAAGTCTTCTCATAACATGCCCCGGCAGGGTTCTTGGCTTCTTACCGGGTGATTGATGCAAGCAGATGCAGGAGGTTGCTGGAGAACGTGGAGGTTACCTTCACGGGCGAGGCGGTACTTGGCTACTTGCATCTCTATCATGCACGCCCACACATGCACATACACATTCAGTAGACATTCTACTTCCTTTCAGTTTCTTCAACTTTGTTTTTTTTTTCTTTTTTATAAAATGGATGCAGCTTTGGACAGCGATGACCTTCTCTACCTCAAGGAACAGATGGAAGCTGAGGAAGATGCTGAACGCCTTTTACGTCGAACTGAGAAACGAGCATTTGCTGCATTTAAAATATCCTTATAGACTTATTTAGATGCATTTGTTTATAGAGAAATGCTTGCATTGGGATGAAAGGGGATAATTGGCATCTGTTCACATGAAATGTGAATGTATCTCACCACTTGTTGAGTCCTCTAGGCCATAAGTCGACTTGATAAGGTGATCTGCCATTTTACCTAATTTTATTGGATAATAGTTTTGTTAAATATTCAAACAAGTACAGTTGTTAGGGTTATTGGGGTCATCCAATCATATGTAGATGGGGGCCTAGGATATTCGCCAGGCAGGTCCATCAAGTGGTTGTTTCCTAATGCGCCTGACTATGCACCAATGCTCTCTAGCTATCATATCTATGTGTTTATCTATCTTTTTCTTAACTGATTGACACAAAGCTGCAAGTTTAGCGGACTCTGCGCCTGCACCAGCACCTTTGCCCCTTCGTGTTGAACCTAAGCCGAAAAGTGGGATCAGGTATATCTCTCCTCTGTATCAAGTTTGTACTTTTCAGTATCAGTTCATATCCGGAGGTTAATTTTGGTTATTTATGGAAGTGCAGGCAACAAGATCTCCTGAAAAACATTGTGGAGATCAGACCAAAGCGACACAGAGTGTCAAGCCCGTCTGATGGGAATCCTACTGCAACTTCAAGTGCCCAAGCTTCTACAAATGGGAGAATCGAGCCCCAGCGGGAGAAAGAACTCACTCCTTCAAGGCCCAACGAAGAAAAAGAAGCTGAGACGAAACTGGAGAATCCTGTCAGAAGCCTATTAGGTTTAGCTTATGAAAGTTCTGATGATGAGGATGATTGACTGGCAAATCAGTGGTATGTATTGGTGAAACAGTGTATCTTTATTCATCATATTTTGATCCTAAGAATTTTTGTTAGTATATCCACCTGCATACCTGAGTATATCTCTCTGCATGCTTTATTGATACAAAAGCATAACTAAAACACTACAAAAGGTTACCACACAACTATAGAGTAAAACTTATTATTGTGATCTATCTGTACGCAATGAACATACTTCGTCCAATCAGCATCTAGATCTCTTAGTGCATCGTAAGGCGCCTGATGAACTTGTTAGTGCCCTTACTGCACCAACATTTGATACAGGGAAGCTCTGATCTCGATTGTAGCGTGGTTTTGCCACTCTGTTGCCTCGTTGACTAGAATATGCCCCGTTCACGAATCTATCCTTCACAGAACTCCAATTCCACGTACTTCCTCTTCCTCTTTCATCCTGCCTCCATGTCACCTGTTCAATGATTTTATTACTGAGATCAGTAAAACCTCAGATTATCATGACCTGAAAATGTCTGTCAATACTACCATATAACTTCAAAAAATTTACCTCTGTAAACCATGTTAATACAACTCAGATTTTATAAATATATAGAAATACCTCTTTGTTTCCGGATTTTGGTGCTATGAAGAGATTGGCTTCACTTCTAATACTCGGATTCATGCTTCCGCCGATGGCGTACAGCCCCCACCCTTGGTAGAGATTGTTTGCCACATGTGCGTAGCCATGGCGCACCCTATAAAATTAGTTTTGATGTTCATGAAGTTCTGTGAATTATGCCTTGGAAGTGATTTATAGTAGTTTCTGGTTTTTGTGTAACTACAGTAAGTTTAGTCACCTTGGCATTCTTTGATGGCAATTGGGACCAAAATGATTGAAGATTACAGTTACCCTCATGTTCCTGTCCTGAACAAATCCGTCATCATGCCCCAGAAGCATCACCTTGTCATGGTCCCTGAACCAGTTGTTTGAGATGGTTATGTCAGTGGACCCACGTGTGACGTCGATGAGACCATCCTGGGACTGGTAAAGGGTGTTGTGGTCGATCCAAATCTTCGAAGATCCCACCATTCGAATTGCATCCCCATCAACCGGTCCAAGAGGCACGATCTTTGAACCTGGGCCCATAACAGGCCCAGGAACTTGCGCTCGGCAGTGATGGAACCGAAGGCCATGGATGATCACATTAGTAACCTGATTGTAGACAGAAGTGTATATGAGTTTAGAATCAATTAGGAAGTTGGAACCATTAAATTCTGAACTAGGTTTATTACCCCTTGGAGCAAGAAGCACCCCCCACCGGCAATGTGAACGTCAACACCTCGGCCATCAATGCTGGTGAAGCTACTTACAAGAAGTGGCTTTAGAAGTTTGATCTGCATATTCCTCTGGAAAGTGATCCAGACTTTTCCTCTTAGCTTGGTAGTTCCATATCTCAATGTACCTATCTTAGGGTTTATCGGGTTATCGCTCGGATCAGTCACTTTGTAATGAGTCACACCCCTGCCTATATTGTTTCTCATTTTTCCGGCGAATCCCACAGAGCATGTCGCAAGTTGTTGACGATTTCTCCGCCAATTAGGGTTTGTTCGCCAGCACCGATCAATCACGTTCATTTGAGAGTTAGCAAAACTGGGCTGTGCTAGGAAAATGAGGAGAAGCAAGACAGTGATGGCCAAGGATACATAGCCAGGGTTGCCAGTTGAGTAGGCCATCGTTAAGTATTGTTTGGTAAGTTTGATTATATGGGTTTTCTTCAGGTAGTTTTTAGATATCTTTAACTATGAATTGCACGATTTTGTTCCCTCGCCAAACAGAAAACAGAGAAATTAGGTACTCAAGCTTCTTAAAAAGGAAGACTTGCAAAAAAATGAAAAAATTGAAAACTTACAAATAAACAAACAAATAACACTAAAGAATTGAAAAGAATTTGAAAAACTAGCAAAAAAATTAAAAATACAAACCTGTATTTAGGAAAGGTAAGAAATCAAGCTTAACAAAGATTACAACACGAGAACTCTGATTTCGAAATTTGATAAAATGTGTGCCATGGTGTAGTGAAGGTGTAAAAAAAAGCCATATTTATACATAAATATATGTTAAAACTTAATTATACCTTCTTTATGAAAAGTAACTTATATGAGATTGTAATTAAGATCACACTTATTTTTGGTGGTTTCATTTTGTATTTATGTATTATTACTTGCATTAGTTTTAATAAGTGAACTTAAGTGTCTTAATTTATTGTATACTATTAGGGCAACATGTGCCTCCCGCACGGATCATAATTCGTTCTAAACATCTAAACATCTTCGTGTACATGTACAATTTAAGTTCTCGAGTAAATTAGAAGTAATTAATTACTAAAATAATAAATAACTGATACAGAAGTCAAGGAGTTCAAACTAAAACAACAATTGATTGATACAATGAAATCATTTTTATTCAAGAAACAGAGTATCATGCAGGTTCTGATGTACTGATTCTAAATGGACCCAGAATTGATAATCCCGGTACGGTTTCTTCACTATCAGAAGTGGAACAGAAAAGAACCAGATCGGTTGAATATCACCAGTTCTGGTATTATTACCTACTGGTATTTCAAACATATTTGATTAACCCCATCTTCTTGTGGTTCTCAAAATTGGTTAGGGTTTGGTTTGTTGGGGCTCTAGAGCAAACAACCCTAATCCATAGATTCCATACAATGACATGATCTTTAGATTCAGAATTGTTCTTTGATCATCAAAACATTGAAGTACAATAAAAATGGATATCAACCCAACTGAAAGCTCACCTACATTACATAAGAAAGTTTAAGATGAACCTTTGATTAATATACTTAACCTAATTCATTTTCTGCAAGTCCCTTGTAATAAACCTCTGCATTTCTTACACCTCTCAAATCTATACTAAAAACACTTATTCAAACTAATTTCTTTTAAGTGATAATAAGTCTATTTATTTATCTATCTATCGACGACAAACGATTCCACGACCGTTGCTCATCCTGCTAGTACAGTCGACAGTAGTCATGGTGGGATCCAACACCAAAGAATTAGCTGATCCATCTGAATTCTCCGGCGAGAAAATGCAGTACTTACAGTCTGCAGACAAGAGAGAAGATGTTTTGTATTTGTCTTCCCCACCCATAATTGGCATTGCAACACCTCTCTTCACCGGGTTTTCAAAACCCGGTCGATAAGTCTGACCCAACACACCTTCAACCTTCTCTGATAGATCCAAGAACTTAAATTGCACCTCTAAATGAGCAAAACAGTCATCGGATGGTATCTGATACTTATGAATCCGATCATCTTCTTTCGTTACGGGTACTACATTCACGGAGATCTCAACGAAACCCGGCAATTTAACGATGACACTATTGCAGTTTGCTGTTCTTTCTACTGTTAGCTGACTGTCTGAAGCTGCCCAAGTAGAGAGATGACCTTCTTCAATGGCTAATGGTTTGTTATTGTATGTGAAAACAAGTTGATCAACTTGGTCATCCCATTGAGCTACCCTTTTTGCAGCTAAGGAGAAGGTGTGAGAATTGAACATGAAACCTAGAGCTTGAATCCATGTGTTATCACGGGTTCTTCCCTGCGGTCGTCGTCCTATGAAGCGAGCATTGATTTGGAGGTTCGAATCAGAAACTAAGCTGAAATGCTCGTTAGTTTTACCATGGAAGTAAAACATGACGCCGTCTCCTCCGACGAACCTTGGGTCGTAGCAGGCTGCCCCGATTCCCTTGCAGTTAGGTTTGCGATCTACATACAAGAACAAGAAAATAGATTAAGAAACTAATCATGATATCATATGTTAGTTAGAGAATTATCCTCTTGCATGTATAACAATCCAAGTATATAGTTCTTTCTAATCTCCTAATTTTATCCTATCGTTTGTTTGGATGAGGATTTTAAGTAGGGATTTTGTGGAGACTAGAGATTTGGTGGAAAACTAGTTAGAAATCATGTTATAAATCTAACTAGTTTTCCACCAAATCCCTGGTCCCCACCAAATCCCTACTTAAAATTCTCCATCCAAACAAACCATTAGTACTGTTTCTTGAGCATACTAGATTACTAGTACATTGCGCATACATGCAGATGTATTAGAAATCTAATAGATTAAAAAAAAAATTACATTTCATAAATATACATAAGATTTTCTCAGAGGGTTTGGTAAAAGTGGATATATGGTTATGAAAATGTGTAGAATGGTTAGGCTACCTTTGCTGGTTCACAATGTGAAAACTAGTTTTTAAAAACTAATTTACATCTTGTATTACAAAAAATCTTCAACACACATATTTTCAATGAAATCATATATAATTTTATAGTCTAACTTCGTAAAAGTTTTTTAACATGTAATACAAGATGTAAATTAGTTTTTAAAAACTAGTTTTTGGATCGAGATACTAATGTGGCCTTAGTTTTTCTTCTTCCGAAATTTTCTGGAGGTATTGTGATGCTCAAAACTAAAAAGTCCTTCATGTCATTTTGTTTATAAAGATTTTCATTTAAGAGAAAAGGAGAGACCTTGTAAAACACAAATAGGAGGCTACGACGTCCAACGAAATAACCACATCAAGAACTCGTCCTAATGTTTATTTAGTTGGGCGACATTGCCTCCTACAATTTTTACAACAACTACCCTTCTCTTAAATATTATTTCTAGAAAAACATCAAGGCATTAAGGGGTATTTTAGCAATATACACCTCCAATACCTCCAAACAGTAATAAGAAAAATAACTAACCAATTCTACAGGTCCAAAAATACCCTCTTTACCAAACTACTTGAGAAAATCTAATGGATATTTCACGATTATAACTTTGGCGTAATAAACCTTCTATGTATATATACGAGCAGATATACGCGCAGTATGTACGTACATGCATCGGGGACTAGTATACGTATACTAAACATCATCATCGATCATAATGATAGTTAGCTTAGTACTAACTAGTCTAGCTCTAATTAAGAGAGACACAAAAACACACTAAAAGATATATGTATCACTTACTCATGCAAATGGCTTCACATTTGATGGAGTTGCAGTCAATGAAGCAAGCTTTATCTTTGGGACTGGCTGGTTTTAACATGGGACACTGTTGTGGGCAATTGATGTTTTTGCCAAAACATTTGCTATGTGGGTCGTTACAAAAGAAGGTTTGGGGAGGGAATTCCTTCCCGGCAACCGCCGAGGGTGGTGGTGGCGCGCCGGGTGCTCCTCCACTGTAGGGATCAGCATGGGTCAGCTGAGCCAAAGAACTGATCAAGAAGATAATTAGGAAGAACATTGAAGTAGTACTATGAGTACTAGAATGATGATGATGATGAGTGTTCACGGCTGAACTCACTAAAAAAAAAAAAAAAAACACAAAAAAGTTAAGCTCGAACTCAACTAAACTCAACTAAACTCAACACAATACTGAAGACAAGACCCAAGTCACAATGCAAATTTATATATAGAATTGATAGATAGATCTTTCTCTGATCAGTTTCAAATACTAATTAATACTAATTAATACTAATAATATATGAAACTAATTAATTAGCAAAGTCAAGAGAGTGTTAATTATAGTCGGTGAGGTTCACTTGGTTTTATAAAAAAAAAACATTATTTTATTTTTTATGTATGATAATAATATTATTAAACATTGGAAATTGGTTAAAGGACTGCTAGTTAGTTATTGCATAAAGAAATTA
This sequence comes from Macleaya cordata, assembly GCA_002174775.1. Lineage (NCBI taxonomy): Eukaryota > Viridiplantae > Streptophyta > Magnoliopsida > Ranunculales > Papaveraceae > Macleaya > Macleaya cordata. The sequence goes on along the minus strand of MVGT01001847.1, from coordinate 895,520 downwards.
AGCACGTCTCTCTCTAATTCCAAGCTAGCCAGCTAAGTTAGGTCAATTGATTCTTAAAAGACTATAGTACTACTTAATATTTGTTCTCCTTACTCAAGGACATACAAGTTTTTTATATTTCGACACTTGAGGAAATGACACGTGGAATACTCTTTTTTTTTTTTAACCCATGAGCCATTTTCATCAAGTTCCCTAAAATCAAAGAAAATCTTTAAATCCAACGGCTAGAAACCATTGATTCAGCTTTTCTAACCACCAAAGAGGACCCACTAGAAGTGCTCTTATTCTCATGGCTTCCTACATGTTTATTAAGAATGAGAAAAGAATGAATCAATGAATGACTGATATGAGGCTCACGTTTGTTATTGTTAATAGCACAGATTTGAATACAAATTTCATTTATATTAAATAAATTAAAAAATGTTAAAAGATATGTAAATTTATTAGAACCAACTTTCACAATCTTTCTCTCTCCTAACTGAGACTTGAATCTTGCTACTTCATGTTGCAGCACACAGAGTAAAATCTGTATCACATAATTATAGACTGCACGATGAAGATATCAAGTAGAAGGAGCTAATATAAAGGGCAAGGACCTTTTCTATTTAAGACCTTGATCCTACGGTTTAGGATTACAGCATACGATTTTCATCTGCGCATTAGTGTAGGGTAGCATGACTCTGCGACTAATTAAATTTTTTTTAACTATTTTTATTTTTTTATATTTATTTTCAGCGTTCAGATTTGGTATTTGTGACTTGTATAAATATAGATTAGGGTTTGACCCATAATCTATGCCTAGGATTGGGGTATCTTAGCTCCTCGTTTAATGCCTACTACTCTACTAAACCACTGGACGCGTACTACTACTACTACACATCTCCATAATAACACATCTCACCCTTGCACCCACACACTTAACAACTACTACTAAACAAATAACAATCAATACTACTGGCCTTAGTAACGGAAACCTTGGTATAGGGATGACGCTCTCGCTTCGAAACCTCGCGCTCCCGCTCCGAACTACGCTCCGACGCTCCCGCTCCAAAAGTATTTTAGAACTAAGAACATTTTTTAATCGGCCGCTCCGACGTTCCAGCTTCCGCTTTCGTTTCCGCTCCGACCCGCGCTCTGGTTACTTAGCTACTGACTAAACTACAAGTTAATGAAGATTATTAAGGATAATATATACTGTGTGGACTTTGACATCAGTTTGGGAACCTTGTGCTCTCGCTTCCAATCCCACTTCAATGCTCTTATTTTAAAAGTATTATTCAATTTAAGATATTTTTTAATTAATCGTTACGATACTTTTATTTTTATTTTCGTTCTTCTACGCTCTTGTTTCTTAGATAAGTCGGATCCTAAAAAATTAAGACGCCAATATAAGTGAACTAATTGAATGGAATAATTAATATAAGTGAGGAATTGAACTAGGGGTGTGGGGGGACAGGGGACGGACAAACTGATCAAAATTGGCATTTACATTGCATTTCATTTAGATCTGAACCCCCACTAACCAATGTTTTCGATTTTTTTTATTTCTCTTTCCCTCTCCCAGAGGCGTAAAAAGCTCAAGAGCTCACATGCATATATGGCAGCCACCTCTACTCTAGACTAGAACACATCTTTCTAGAGAGAGAAAGAGAGACGCATGCAGTTACATCCCGGGGTCCGGTCCTCTGGATGGACGCGGTTACAACAAAAATAGGTTTTCAATTTGGATCTTGATATCAATCAATCACACAATCAATCAATCAATCAATCAATTAGGACACATTAAGAGCATTTCCAATGCAAAAGTCTTATAAGACAATGTCTTATCTATTTGGCATGTCTTATAAGACACTGTCTAATCTACGTGGCAACAAAATCTTCACAATAGACATTGTTGAAAAAAATGTATCTCCAATGCAAATGTCTTGGGGTGACTTTTTAACTTATGTGGCACTTAATTTTTGAATGGGTCAAACTTATTTTGTTTAAAAAGTAACTAAAAGTTTTAGAGGGAAAAAAAATTGCTGATGTGGACCGTAAGACATTGTGAAGATGAATGTCTAGAAATAGACATTCTACTTCACAATGTCTAGAATAACTACCGCCACATCATCATCACATCCTTTCTTCACATTAGCATTGGAGAAGGTTTTTTAAAGAGAATGTTTATTTATCCTACGTAGCAGTCTTATTCTACCACATTCACATTAGCATTGGAGATGCTCTAAGCACCGTCCAATGCACTTATATATTCTTGATCTACTATTAGTATTATCACGTGTGTGTAAATCTGATTAATAACAACAACCAGATTCTCTAAATATTATTATCATATATAAGGTCGAGGTAGAGTGAGGTTATTGCCCTATTGCACCACTTATTTTTTGGAATAAAGTAGAGTCTACGTAGAAATGATCCTAAGACTAATTTTTAATGAAAATGTTATGGAGAATTGGGGATCATTATATCTAAAAATCAACCCATTATTATACTTCAAACCTCGTGAAAGATCTATCAGAAATCAACCGTCAATAAAGATTTAGGAAATTTGCCTAATTTTGTAAAAGGGCTGATTTGTTCTGATTTTGTAATAACCCGACTATATAAATTATATTATTGGGGATTTTGGCCAAAAACCCCTACTTGGAAAACGTTTTAGGATTTAGCCCAACAAACGTTTTCTTTTAGTCTAAGGCCCAAGAGGGCTTCAGTCAGAGGGTTTCAGTCAGAGGGTTTCAGTGTGTGTAATTTATAGAAAGAGGGTTTCAGTGAAACCCTCTCCGAGAGGGTTTCAGTCAGTTATCTTTGGACCTCAGACTAAAAGAAAACGTTTGTTGGGCTAAATCCTAAAACGTTTTTCAAGTAGGGGTTAAATTCCCTATATTTATTATTTCATGAGTGTGTCGACTCACGAGCTACAATCCATCTCTATCTAATGGAGTAATGGCCCATCAGGGCAAGGGGTTCCCTTCATTTCTTACTTGTGGACAATTCGTGCTCCTCACATGCTTTTCTTTTTTGGGAAATGATAATTCTAAACTTACAGCAAATTCGTATGAGTCGCACAGACCCTCGTGATATGCGTTCATCTGGGGCGTTCATCTGGGGATGATATGCACCCACCGTGGATTGTCGCCTTTTATAGAGAATTTTATAAATCTAGCATCAACCTTTTGGAAAATGATATCGTGCATGATGTGATGCGGCAGCATCTTAGAGTAGCACATTGACCTCTCGTACTCAGAAACACCACTCTGAAAACAGTGGATAATGAACTCCAAAACCCAAATTTCAAATTTTAGGCGCAAGAAAGCCTGAAAGAATTTAATAAAAGAGAACAGCTTTGAGATTGATTTGTACTTGATTCTCAATCGATAAAGAATAAAAACCATCAAGTTCGACAATTTTAAATCAAGCAAAGTTTTTTTTTTTTCCCAGTGCAGTCTACCATCAATCCAGCCAATCTTGACTCTGTTTTCAGAACATTTTGCAGAACAAAAATCCAAACCTATGGAGGGGGATCAACAATTTATTCAGCTCTGCTTTGGATATAGCCTCTGCACTATTTAGATTGCAAAGGACAGGTTTGTGATGACAGAAGCCACCAACACAGGAGAGCTGGTTCAGTGACGAAGAAAAGACAGCATGTGAGACAATAACAAGTCAGTAGCTGAAAGTGAAGAGCGCTGTTCCAGGAGAACACCTAGAAAACTTTGTTGGGCTTTTTCCTATTTTATATACATTTTCTGTAGCTTGTTGTCTGTAATTTCTGATAAAGGCGTGCAATGGACAAGTTAGTAACGGAAAAAAAAAAAGGAAAAAGAAGAGGTATATCAAATCTTTCAAGAATCCAGCACAGTAATAAATTCTTATAGGAAACACCAGATATATGTATAGATAAGCATAGCAGGATGAGAGCGAGGTTCACACTGTTACATCAACCTTGAACGGGGAATATTATGAGAAGAAACTAAATCGAGATGCTGAAGCTAATAATGACAATTTAGCTCAATGTCCTGTCTCAAACTCAGCCAGCCCAACTTTTAATAGCAAATCTCAGTCACGTTGGTAACAAACCTTGTAATGTCAGGAAACTACACCTTTTCTTTTCTTTTCTTTTTTTTTTTGATAGGATGCACCTTTGTATTGTCTGAGATACTAAATACTGGCAAGTTGTGTTTCACAGGTACTTCTATACAAGTAAAATTGTGAACAGATAACTTGACATCTCCATATGTTTTATAACAAACAAAATAAACAACTTGGATAATTCTTTCAAATACATCACCTAGTGCAGCAAGGTTTTTTGTGGCGTTATTTTTAGAATTGAATGCAAAATTTCTCAGAGTTTTGCTTAAAATATTTACTGTTTAAGAACTCCTGAACATATTCTTTGGTCTTTCAATTTTGGATTTCTACCATGAGTAAATTGTCATGTTATCGAGATACAATGAATTAGGACAAATGACTCACTTCCTGCAACTAAGGATCCCTAAGAAGCAAGTATAACGTTTGTCAACTACTCTTTTTTCTTTTGACAAAGAACATGGTCAAATACTCTTGACTTGACCGCTGCTTGTAGCAGTGACTAAAATCACAGATACTGTTGAGAGCAATGAAGCTACAAAACATAGTTTCCATCTTAGAAAGCAATGAGAGAGGAGCACAACTATTCTGAAAAACTATGGAAGTGCGGAACTACACATTTCATTCTATGCTTCGAATTTTCATGATACAACCAGAAAACATGATAAATTCAAAAACACCCGACGAATTACGTTGGCAAGGATTTAGTTATTTCTCCATAATTTCATGACACCATCAGCGAAGGATCTCAGATTCCCCCACAACGTTGATCTCTTTGGTACTACGTCCTTGGTCTCCTCCCCAGGTATGTCTCTGGGCAATAACAGAATATAGCACTTTTTCAAACCGTAATCCTAGGGGAATATATAGTAAAACATATAAGGATAACGAATATAAGAAGGTGAAAAGTTGAACATGGCAAAGTTTGGAGAGTGGAGCATTAGTGTTGCAAAACATATCAGGAACTATCCTGATTCAGAGACAAGGTCATTTGTAGGTATGGCTTCTTTGTAACATTGTTACTAGAAAATATGTTTTTAGTAACCCTGTTCATAGAAGATCTCCAAAGTGGGGTAAGGCTCATTGATTGGATCGTATGACTAACTCGAATGTGACAATTGCAGCAGCATATGATAAGATACAACTTTCCAGACATAACTGATAAACTACTCGAGTCTCCAGTTATAGGTAAAAAACAGAAGGAAATGATGCTTATCAAAAAAAGAAAAAGAAAAGAAAGAAATATATGGATATGTCCAATTGACAGGTTTTCCTTCGAAACTTCACAATAACTAAGTTTAATAACATTAAGGAAGATTTATGCACTGCCTTTCAGAGCACCAGCTATTATTAAAACTATGAAAGAAAGTACCTTGCAAGCTTATCTGATTCCAGGGCTTCTTGACCAGCCTCCTGCATGACTTCTTCCTTCAGACCATCTAAATCCAGAGATCCTTCAGATTTAGCTGCCTCTTTACCACTGTCCTGTGGTTTTTCAATATGAGTATGCAATACTTCGCTACTTTCCTGAACCATCTGATAACTATATGTTTTGGTGCAGTTGGAATCATCACCCTGCAAATAATAAAAGAAATTGAAAGACAACAAAAACGAGAATGCGAATGTTTACCACTCTCTCTCTCTAGACGGAAGACAACATTTCTTTCATGCCAGCAGAATAGACGGAGAACTTAGCCTTCCTGTCTATGCCACAGAAAAAAAATAAAAAAAACAAAAAAACAAAAAAAAAATGACGTGGCATGAATGCAGGTCAGGTAAGGATACACCAATAACAATGGCTGCTACAACAGAGATACCTTTATTCAACCTAGTCAAACAATATTTTAACCATCCAGTACATCATATTCCTTTTATCTTATATATGAAGGCATATTAGCATGCAATGGTCCCAGAACAAAACTACAAAATCTGATGGTTATTGGTTAAAATAAACTTTCACGGTCCCTACTGACAAAGGAGATCTCCTTGGTGGATATCTAATGATTCAGTACCCAAACTTACTGGATGTGTCACATGTAACCCTCCCGTCCCCCACTCTCTATTTGGGCATTATTCCATCAATGAAAATCATATCTAAATAAAATATTAAGAAGAACGATTAACACTTACTCTTGTTGTGGGATTTACAGCCTCTTCAAACAAAGGCTTCTCATTCTCAACAAAACTAGAAACTGGAGGCTTTTCTTTGGCTTCAAAATCATTGCTAATGATTACTGTTGAAGACTCGCCCTTACTCAAGCTTGGTTCGTAGCACTTCAAATTCACTGTTGTTTCCGAGCTTGAGACCTCTTCAACCTTGGGCAAAGGTTGAAATTCTTTCTTAGGTACTTCTTTTTCCAATTTGGCTTCAAAATCATTGCTAATGATTACTGTTGAAGACTCAACCTGACTCAAGCTTGGTTCAAAGAACTTCAAATCTATTGTGGTTTCTGCGCGTGAGACCTCTTCAACCTTAGGCAAAGGTTGGGATTCTTTTTTAGGTACTTCTATTTTCAATGAGTTTTGGCTGGCCCCACTTAAAGGGGATATTTTGGATTGGTATTCTAATTCTTGTAGGATCTTCTTGACGACATAGTAAGAGCCACCAACTTGTTTTTTAGCTGCAGAAGTCGTAGGATACTTCCCCGCATTCGAGGCCCTGTATCTGCAAAGACACCATGCAAACTATTTCAGTTGAAAAATTCATCATCACTTTCTAAAAGCACACGAAATGGAAAATGCTTCTAAAATCCAATCAACACCAGCTGCTAACAACTCCGCACAAAAAAAAAATTTAATATTAACTTAGGCTGTCTTTGCTTCGCAAAACAAAAAAGAAGTTTCCAAAAATTAGGATACTAAAACTGGGTTGTATTCTTGGTATTTTTTAGTATCCCAAAACATATTCACTTATTCAGAATCAAAACTGAAAACTGTTCTTGAATTTAACTGTGAAAAATGGATGCAAAATGCAATTTCATTGAAAACACAAAAACAAAAAGTTATTCTCAAAATTTTATTCAAAAACTAACTTCTGAAAACTATCTAACCAAAGGCAATTTTTCCTGGATATTTAAATTCCTTGTTCTCAGATAAAATGAATCATGGATCACAACCAAATGCCACCTTAATTTTTGTGGCTTTTATCGTATAGAAGGAACTATCAACTATATGTGATTAGAACAGATGTTAGATAGTTCAAGAGAGAATTACTGATTTCAGCTAAATATAATTCACCATTTCTTCTGTTAAACAAATTAAGTCTACCGTCATTTGAATGTTATCAAGTGTCCAAAACGTATCTGGCCAACAAAGAGCATCTCATAGTCTTTATTACAAGACAGAATCTGCTCCTGTCCAGAAAATGATAACTCAGGGTCGTTCACCAAACCCCCATTTGTACTTCAAGTAAGATTTCAGGATTACAAGAGTATTAACAGAAGAATTCTTTCAGACTGCCACTAAGTCATCAACAACACTATTTGAGACTTGTTCACCAAATATTCATGTTTATGAAACAGAAAAGCGCCGGCGTCAGTCTCTCAGGTATCAACTTTATAAAATGTAACAGGCACACATTTTCCCAGAGGAGTTGATTCTAAAAAATTATGAACAAATACACCCTTTTAGAAGTTATCTAGCTACTTCGCTAAGGTAAAAGAGATAAATACTTGTCAACAAAGGATTCCACCATCGCCCGCCGTTCATCTTTTGTTACTCGCTTTTGGCGTCTTTCGGATTTAGAAGAGTCAGATGGAACAGACGCAGCAAAAGACCTACCGCGCCACTGAATATTGGATCTGCGTATTGCATTTGATATCTTGCATAACACTGTCAACATATCAAGGTCAAACAAGACTCACAGCCGAAAGCAAATGAACTAAATTTTTATGCTAAAGAAACAAACCAATGGAAAGCACATGTTCTATCTGTCAACCGCACAGTTATAACACTAAAATAAAACTAAAAATTTGGAAAGTTTTGAAAAGCCGAATATAAGTGCATATACAAGACAGTAAAAAAATGACACCCCCAAATCCAGACAGCTTCAAACCCGACCTTTCTCCTGAAGCATTTGGATTAGGCACTTTTTTATGTACAGTGAGAAACTTTAATAGAAGAACCCTAGCCCCAATTTTCTTTGGTGTGACTAGCCAAGATGATTTTCTCAAACCTCAATGGAGTAAATTTTCCAAAGAAGTCAAGGCCTGCCCTTGCTTAAATTAAAAATATTCAACTTCTCCCGTCTCAATTCAACTACTCCTATGATCACTCAAGAATGATAAGCAACATTCTTCTTCTTTTTAGATAAGCAGAAAACACAAAAATTACAGGGGCAAAGCATCTACAAAATTAGATTAAAATGAGATGCTTGAAGAATAACGTTACTCCTAGTCACTTCGTGATAACTGGCATACCCATATTTTCTTGTTTTCATGATGAGAAAAGCTTTGGCCAGGAACGTGGAAAAGTTTATGTAATTTGTTTAGGGTTCTACCATTTTAATAAAGATTCATACAAGTTTAATAACTCTCAGGTTGGACCAGTCAGTACTGGAACCGATTCTGAGTCAAGTCAATCTTAACTATTTGGAGATGACCATACGGGAAATGCTAATGAGGCATTCATCTGATCATCTCCTAATTGGGGAAGTTATTTCAAAAGCAATTTCTACATGAATATGGGCATATGGGTATCGTTCTGTTAGGGTTTATCGAAATATTAAGAGTTTTGCAATGGATTACACTGAAAGTATGTAAAGAAACTCCAAATGAAAATAATCTCAAACTAAACTAAACTAAACGAAGAGAGAGACAAAGGACTGCAGAAAAGAAGAACAGAGAAATCGAAGAGATTCTAGTTTACCCCTCTTCGAATCAGAAAATGTAGGGTTCTTAGACGATAATAAGGTAAGTCCTCTTGTAGCCTGCATCACGCAACGAAAATCTCCACACGAGAAATCAGAATTCAATCCATCTATAGAGAGACAAGTTTCAAAGCAGAGACAGTGAGGTGAGGCTCCCTCCAAACGTTAGGGTTCAAAATGTTTTTTTTTTTTTGATAAAGGGTTCAAAATGTTTGCATTGATGTATAAAGTTGCCAAGGTCCTCTTTCGTTCTTGCAGGGTGGATTATGGGCTTCTTAGATTCATGGAGGCCCATATGGAGATGTCCAATAGCTAATTTTGAGTGGGATAAAAATATTAAACTTAGAGTAAAATCCTACATAATTTTCTACAGAAAGGTAATCCGACGGTGGAACTGTTTTCACATACCCACATATCACCCTTTTAAGTGAGTATATTCTCCCGAGTCCTGAGTCGTTTTATAGGTAACCTCCAAAATTTTATTCGCAAGCCCCTGTAGGCACCATCAAAATTGAGTTTGTTGTTAATGGCAAGGCCCAATTTTGTTGGCACCCCCTTATTATGGTCAAGTAAGTTTGACATTTAGACATTTCCTCCAAATCCCAAAAATACTTAATTTGATGGGTTTTAGGTTGTTTCTTGCTGCTACAGTCTGAGAAGAAGAGACATAAACCGGCAGCTCATCATTCTTACATGCATGGTTGCATATAATCCGTATTCAGTGCTAGATTAGATTACACTAATCAGCAGTCCAATGCCGATTTGAAACAAATTAAAACAGCAGTTCGGAGATAGATTTGTCTTTTATCAACTCGACGGCTCCTTGCTAGATTATGTCTACCTACTTGGCTTCATGTTGCATTTTTTTTTTAAAAAAAAAATAGACTTCCAATACCGATTTGTAGTTAAAAAAAAATAGTTACGAAATATGTGAGAATACTTGAAAAGAAATTGATTAATGATCTTTTGGAGGATCGAAAAACCCAATACCCTATTCCATCGAATTTTCTTGAACTTCTTCCTCGATTAAAGGATTTCGATGGAACAAAAGCTGGATCCCAACCTTAAGGGGTTCAACAAGATGACTCCAATTCTTTATTTTAGTTTCCGAATTTCCCAAAGTCTTAACTAGGAGAGTTAACACGGAGTTGAAAGTGGTGGGGGTAGGGTATCTTGTTTTTTGCAAAACCTAATTTAAATTGGAGAAGAAGGTTTCACATGATGTTATTTGACCAAAATGGAAACTACCACTAGTAATTGTGAAGTCAAACCAAATTGACCAAGTCCAACCTAACGGGGCCTACCAAATACATTTTGTGTGTGTGTAGGGGGGTTGTGGGTTAAAAAATTCTCTATGCACCTCACCATGTAGATCATGTTCACTAAAAATTAACCCATTCTAAGAGTAGTAATAATCCCATCATTTATTAATTACTAATTAATAATAATTGATGGATCAATCATTGTTGATTTTCAATCACCAAGTGATGGATTACAAGTTTCAGAATGAGTTGATTATTCAGTGAGGATGATATATAGATTGCAAAAATGGAAAAAAAGAAAATCAAAACAGTGATGGTGTGGTTTTAGTTCCCAAAAAAAGAAAACTACCACGATTTGGCTTTGGGTTCGGCAAAAAATCCAACTGAGTAGCGCGTGTGAATCTGCAGAATAATTTGAGTCAAATCTTGATGAAAGCTAAAAAGCAATGTTTTATGAGACACCCGAACTGTTTGCAGCTCTATCAAAACTTGACTAGTCAAGATCGACCCTAACCGTAGCAAGGTTGACAGATAATGAGACAAAATGCTCATAAACCTTAACCCTTACTTTAGTTATCGGATCAAGTTATAGTAGAGTTTGGCGAGTCAGGTTTAGGGTAGGATTGCATGGGTCAAGTTATATTTTGCCACCTTTAAACCATACAGGGGACAGCTTCATTGACTCAACTGTTAGGTCGATTGAAGTCGCTTTCAATAATTTGGACAGTAATAAATACCAGTTCCCTACTTATTATAGGATCAAAAGACTTGTTATACTTCTAGTACTTAAAGCAATACTTTTAAACGCCATCAAGACATCGACTTGTACAAGGTATTGGATTGGGTCAACCTAGTTCAACTGGTGGTTCAATCAGGGAGATGATTGGGTTTACTTGTACAAGTTTTGTGCAAGTGCGTTGTATGTATTTTTATATTAGGCTTGTTTCTTAACTATAGTTGTTGTTTATTAATGTGTCATGTTGCTCATTAAACGTTATAGTGGAGTTAGTTAACGTTAGAATTTTATTTAATACCAACTACGCACTCTATTTGATAAATAATTGGCAACTTTATATATACAATTTATTAATAGAAAAACACAAAAAAGGTATTCTAGATTGTACATAGGTTTTACCTCAGCTCAGATTTCAAATTTATTGATAAGATAAATATTTAGATGAGAAATCAACAATTGCCTTTACTTGCTTTCGAATTAAAATGCGGGGGTTTGAGTCTTAACCAATGCACATGTAGTATGTTTAAATCTCTTTGTTTTCATTTCAATTAACTTCAAACAATTTTACCATCTCAGCTATTCAAAGGCATGCTTCACTGTGCTTGATTTTAGATGTGACCCTATCTCTCTCTCCAAACTGTAATTAATTTACAGAGGCCCTGCATGGCCAGACAGACTAGACTTGGGCAAACCAACCCCGTACTAGACAAAGCCCACTTGCCCTGATCTAGACTCTAAGTTTTCGGCTCGGACTTAAACAAGGAGTTTTCATTTACAATAATACCTTTTGGATCGACCATTTTGTAAAAGTGGTGTCAGATGCTTATGTGGCAGGGTAAGATCCTAAAAATATTTTGAAGGAGTTTTCAACTTACATGACACTAGGGCCCACTCTGCCACATAAGCATCGGACACTACTTTTGTAAAATGGTTGTTCCAAACAGCACTGTTGTTTCATTTAGACCTATTCTAACAAAATTCTGGGCCACACAAAAATCAACCCGTCCTAATTATTATTTTTTTTTATATGGAAATACAATTTGCACAGAATCGGAGTTGAATACCTGCAACATGGGCTAATATCTCACACCAAAAGAACTAGAGCATCACACGAGCAACCGAAACCTGAAGACACGTCATATGTAAATTACATGGGATAAGTCACACCACTTGGAACATACTCGAACCCAAAGACGTCCCAAATTAAAAAGGAAGGGAGGGGTAACCTATCACACATTACGTATGCGTACCTCTTCGAATTTTCTCATTTGTTTTCAACTGTATAAAACGGGGCTTAAGTGNGAATCCTTGTAAGGGTTGAGAGGCTTGAAGCTTGGGTTGCTTGTGAGGTAAGTCCTTGTAACTGTTCTTCATTCTTTTCATTATAGTGGAAAGAGTTCATCGTCGTCCGTGGATGTAGGCAATCTTGCCGAACCACGTAAATCTTGTGCGTTGTGGTGTTTGCTTTATTTTTCCTGTTTTACGTTTTCTGTTTGCTTGTTTGATTGTTTATCTCTAGTTTGTGATTAATTTTGATCCCTAAATTCCTAACAGAATGATGCTATTTGACCAAAATGGGGACTACCACTAGTAATTGTGGAGTCAAACTAAATTGACCAAGTTCAACCTAAAGGGGCCTACCAAATACATTTTGTGTGTGTGTGTGTGGGTGGGGGGAGGTGGGGGATTGGTTGGGTTGTGGGTTAAAAAATTTTCTATTCACCTCACCATGTAGATCATATTCACTAAATATTAACCCATTCTAAGAGTAGTAATAATCCTATCATTTATTAATTACTAATTAATGATAATTGATGGATCAATCATTGTTGATTTTCAATCACCAAGTGATGGATTATAAGTTTTAGAATGAGTTGATTATTCAGTGAGGATGATATAGATTGCAAAAACGGAAATAAAACACCAAAATCTGTGACGAAATGCTTTTACCGTGACTAAAATCCATTTTTGTACTAGTGTGACGGTGTGGTTTTAGTTCCCAAAAAAAGAAAACTACCACGATTTGGCTTTGGGTTCGGCAAAAACTCCAACTGAGTAACGCGTGTAAATCTGCAGAACAGTTTGAGCCAAATCCTGATGAAAGCTAAAAAACAGTGTTTTATGAACCACCCTAACTGTTTGCAGCTCTATCAAAACTTGACTAGTCAAGATCAGCCCTAACCTTAGCAAGGTTGACAGATAACGAGACAAAAATGCTCATAAACCCTAACTCTTACTTGTTTAACTAGCTGATCAAGTTATAGTAGAGTTTGACGAGTCCGGTTTAGGGTAGGATTGCATGGGTCTAAGTTATATTTTGCCACCTTTAAAACACACAAGGGACAGCTTCATCGACTCAATTGGTAGATAGTAAATACCAGTTCCCTACTTATTATATATAGGATCAAAAGACTTGTTATACTTATAGTACTTAAAGCAATACTTTTAAATGCCATCGAGACATCGATTTGGACAAGGCATTGGATTGGGTCAACCTAGTTTAACTGGTGGTTCAATCAGTGGGAAGATTGGGTATAATTATATAAGTTATGTGTACGTACGTTGTACGTATTTTTATGTTAGGTTTGTTTCTTAACTATAGTTGTTATTTATTAATGGGTCATATTGCTCATTAATTAAACGTTACAGTAGAGTTAGTTAATGCTAGAGTTTTATTTAATACCAACTATGCACTTTGATAAATAATTGATAACTTTATATATACAATTTGTTAATAGAAAAACACATAAAAGGTATTCTCGGTTGTACATAGGTTTTACCTCAGCTCAGATTTCAAACTTATTGATAAGATAAATATTTAGATTAGAAATCAACAATTGCCTTTACTTGCTTTCGAAGCAGGGGTTTGAGTCTTAACCAATGCACATGTACTATGTTTAAATCTCTTTGTTTTCATTTCAATTAACTTCAAACAATTTTACCATCTCAGCTATTCAAAGGCATGCTTCACTGTGCTTGATTTTAGATGTGACCCTATCTCTCTCTCCAAGAAGTGAAGAGCATAGTTACAAACTGTAATTAATTTACACAGGCCCTGCATGGCCAGACAGACTAGACTTGGGCAAACCAACTCCGTACTAGACAAAGCCCACCTGCCCTGATCTAGACTCGAAGTTTTCGGCTCGGACTTAAACAAGGAGTTTTCCTTTACAATAATACCTTTTGGATTGAATATTTTGTAAAAGTGGTGTCAGATGCTTATGTAGCAGGAGAGGAGGACCCCAAAAATATTTTGAATAAGTTTTCAACTTACATGACACTAGGGCCCACTCTACCACATAAGCATCGAACACTACTTTTGTAAAATGGTCGTTCCAAACAGCACTGTTGTTTCATTTAGGCCTATTCTAACAAAACTCTGGCCACACAAAAATCAACCCGTCCTAATTAATTTTTTTTTTATTTTATGGGAAATACAATTTGCACAGAATCCGAATCGAATACCTACAACATGGGCTAATATCGCACACCAAAAGAACTAGATCATCACACTAGCAGCCGAAACCTGAAGACACGTCATATGTAAATTACATGGGATAAGTCACACTAAACACTTAGAACATACTCGAACCCAAAGACGTCCCAAATTAAAGAGGGAGGGAGGGGTAACCTATCACAAATTACGTACGTACCTCTTCGAATTTTCAACTGTATAAAACGAGGCTCAAGTGTTTAGTGGTTTTTTTTGTCTCCGACAGTTCTAAAATGAAAATAATTAAGATTTTGATTGAAAATAAGGAAGGAACGGATGGAGATAAGAATAAGCTGCATGGCGGGGGGGCGGGTATCGAAGAAGGAGTTGAGTCCACCAGCCAATGTTACGTGTCACAGCTCTTACATACCATTACTCCACGTGTTTAAATAACCGACAAAACCCTTTTCTTTTTATTTTATTTTTGCATCTCTTTTTCTTGTCAACTAAGAGATCATCTCATCTCATCTCATCTCATGTAGTATTTAATTATCTGCAGGTCCATTCTTTAAACTTATCACCCCCATCACCCTTCCTCTCTCTCTCTCTCTCTCTACATGCTAAGAAGAAGAAAAGAAGAACCAGCTTGAAGAAGTGATCCATCAGCATCATCCTCATCATCATCTTCTTCATCCTCATCATCATCAAGTAATTAAACAACAACCCATAGATCATATATAATTTTAGTAGCTAGCTATATCGAGATCATCAATCATCGATACGTATATAATCAGAGAATATATATACAGTATTAATCAACATCATGCCAGCAAGAGGATTCACCTTCGGCCGTACAGAGGAGTTCACCCACCCTGACTCCGTCAGAGCCTCCATCACTGAATTCTTCTCCACCCTCATCTTCGTCTTCGCCGGCGAAGGCTCCGTCCTTGCTCTTGGTATTTATATCTAGCTATATATACATTAATCATGCATGGATTGTGGCAGAATACACATGCATTAAACATGTGCATATATAGCTAGTTTTCATTCATGGTCTTGTTTTTTATGATGCATGCAGGTAAGATGTACGGATCCACCACCACAGCGGCTTCAGGGCTGGTGGCTGTGGCTGTGGCACATGCGTTGGCTTTGTTCGTAGCGGTGGCGATCGGACTCAACGTATCAGGTGGTCATGTGAACCCTGCTATTACCTTTGGTGCCCTCGTGGGTGGACGGATCTCTCTCCTTCGTTCCGTACTGTATTGGGTGTCTCAGCTATTGGGTGCGATTGTGGCTTCTCTCTTGCTAAGACTCACTACTGATGGCATGGTAAGTATATAAAATAATTCTAGAATCTTCTAGAACTCCATAGAAACTTCAAGAATCAGATAAGATTGATGCATGCGTGATATATCTTCTCTTTGTTGGGTTAATTGCAGAGACCGGTTGGGTTCACGGTGGCGTCGGGTGTGGGAGAGTGGCATGCACTGGTGCTTGAGATAGTGATGACATTTGGGCTGATGTACACGGTATACGCCACAACGATCGATCCGAAAAGGGGTAATTTGGGAACAATCGCACCACTGGCAATAGGGTTTATTGTGGGTGCAAATATACTTGCAGGTGGACCATTTGATGGAGCATCAATGAACCCAGCAAGAGCATTTGGGCCAGCATTAGTTGGTTGGAGGTGGAACCACCATTGGATCTATTGGGTGGGACCATTTGTAGGTGCAGGACTAGCAGGGCTGATCTATGAGTTTGTACTGATACCTGCTGAAATCCCAAGAACTCACCAGCCTTTAGCCCCTGAAGATTACTAGAGGAGTTGAACTGAATTCAGCTGTGTTGTGCATGTTTTAATTTAGGTCCTGTCTTTGTTGTGTTGTGGAGTCTAATAGAGTATATAGATACTTCTGGTGTTTGTATTTATGTTTTTCTTGTGAGTTCTATCTAATAAATGCCCTGCCAACCTCTTCTTTTACTTCCTTTGCATCTCTTTGATTACTTACATGAATATTTTAGAGAGAGAGTGAATCTTCAATATATATATATATATATATATCCACCCAAAAGCTACAAAAAGGGGCCATGTATCTTTTAGGTTACAAATATGCAACACAATAAAAATGGGTTCTGCATCTTTAGGTTACAACAGATATGATTAGGTAATTATCTTCAGTTTCTCTTCATCATCACAAAGATGGGGAAAAAAATCAAACAAAAAAACAAAGGAAAAAAAGGGGTGGTGGGGGCTGCTTTTATTGTTTGGTATAAAATCTGGCAACCCAAGGAGCAAGTTCAATGTTTTCAGGTTCTCTGGTGTTGATAGAATAGTAATCAGACCAGTAACAGGGTGACAATCTCGGGGTGAAACCTCCTTCAGAAGAAGAATAGATGCAAAATGGCAACCAATCTTCACCACCATTCATTCTCCTCTTTCTCTCTCTTGGATAAGCCAAAGGTGCCTGTATATACCTGCATGCATAGTAAGTGGCTTCATCACTTCTCTCTTTTCGAACAGGAAGCTGCGACACTCAACAAAAACCAATGCTACATCATTTCAACAAATAACTGCAATCACAGCAGGTTTTTTACATTTGGCTTAAAAGATTAGAAGGCAGATGCTTTTCTTCAAAAACTTTACATGGAAAGTGAATGGCGGTTTTCTTTTAATTTGGGTAAAGTCAAAAAGATGGGAAACTTGTCAACAATGATCTGAAACAAAAAACAATACAATTACAAGACCTGTCCACATGTTTCATGCATAGCTTTTCTTGATTCATGCATAGAGATGATCCAACAGTTGAATTTGATTTAAATCTAACAGTTGAATTTGATTTAAAACTGTTCCTTGATTTTCTTGTTTCATGCATAGAGATGAACTGTTGCCTGAGTGCCACAAATAGGTGTAAGGAAGTGTAAGAATAAGGTGGATGAAATTTATAATAGTAGAGAATAGAGATATATAACTTGTTTTTTCAGGAGAGATTATGATTAGTACCTGATACCTTGAAGGACAGTGTCCCAACAGAAGTGAGTATGGCCAAAGACATGGCAAGCAGAGGGACTCCCATCTGTCCCATGTATAGACCTTATCCGCACCTCCAGACTATCCGAACCAATTATCTTATGCAGGTTTGGATAGAACAACATTCTCTTCTCGGGACATAACTCTTGCCTGTGTAATATTAACAATGAAATGAAAATGATTTGGAAACAACTCACTCTATTGAGAAAACGATATAACTCCTGCATTCTACGTGTTCCTGTTATTCTTTAATAGTCTGTTTGGACAAGGGATTTTAAGGAGGGATTTTGTGGGGACCAGGGATTTTGAGGGAAAATATAACATGATTTTTCCACCAAATCCCTGGTCCCCACAAAATCCCTCTCCAAAATCCCTTGTCCAAACAGACTACAAGTAACTTCCATAGCCAAAAGAATGGGTAATTGGAGCTGAATTCACCCAAGCTAATCAGTAATTTATTGCCAGGTTAAAATCATAAAAATGTGTAGGTAGAGAAGTATATCTTGGCAGAGCAAGTATAAAATCTACCAACTATGGATAACTTAGTCAGGTCTATGGTTAACAGATCCCAAAGTTCAGTTTTGGTCAAAGTTTGTGAGGCCGACTACCGAATGCAGGGCCACCTGGATTTTTGGAAGGATTTTCCAGCTTTCATTAATTAGCTAGGCTTTTAACGTTTTATGGATTTTTCATGCATTTATGACTTCACACCAGCCTCCATCCGATACAATTTCACATTCAACTGCTATCCAAGCAAAGTCTCCATTAGAACACGAAAGTATCCTTTGTTCAATGAAAGACTAACTAGAACACAAAAGTTCCTTCCGATTCTATATCCATCGGAGAATGGTTATTTCGGCCGACACATCACACAAGCTTCTTACTGGTTTCATTGTGATTTGTGGCCATAAGCACTTCATATCAATAGTTGGTTTTCTATGGAAAACCTTTAGCAACTCATATCAAAAGTTGGTTCCGTATGGAAAACTTTTCTGCCTGTGACCATGCAGGGACTAATGTGAAAGGTGAAGGAGTACCTATGAGGCACCCAGCAGAAGGATTGTCTAAAATAGCATACATTTAGTAGCATCTGCCTAGAAGATCTTTGATACCAATGTCTACTCAACCAAGTAATCCTAGATACGCTCTAATTTAGACAGAAAATACCTCACAACTGTCAATTTGAATGGTTAAGATCATCCAAATGAGTCAAACTTTTGCCTATTGGATTTCCTTACTCGAACCAAGTCCCACCAAACAAAAAATTGACATGTAACTAACATTGCAGATATAGAACTGGGACCAGAATAGACTAGAACGATCAAACCCTGTGACTTTAAAATTGTCAATTCAGAAAGATTATATGATGGAATTCTATAACATGATTAACATCTAATATGTGTTAATAGTTCTTGGAAGAAACTTCAGGTAAGTGACCAACTAACCTCGGAAGAAAGTGGGAGAAGGTTATTATTTGGCTACAGATTCTCTGGATTTCCTCGATTTTATCTTGATTTTTCTCATTCATTGCATCAAAGTACACAGCAAGAGATAAATCTTTGCTTGAAAGTTCAACAGGCCATTTGCATGCATGGAAATCCTTACATGCCTGCACATAACATGAATGAGATTTCAGGCACAAAAGCAGGATTTAAGGAAAAAGGATTGCCATAAGAAAAAACATATAACAGTAAAGAATGAGTTCCTAGCCTAAACAAAATTCAAACTCCCTCTTGGACAGATGAACATAAGGGTTAGTGACTAAAAAAGGTACTACTTCTACAACTTAAAACAAAAACACAAAATAGCTTGAACCTTAAAGTAGAAGATTCCTGCAACTTTAGGTAACAAGCTTAAGTCACTTGGTAGGTGCTCAGAGTCACAAATCACAACTGCGAGTTATGGATTGATTGACTGAGGAAAAATCAATGCAGTTTTAACCTTATTACAGAAAGCTTGATAGAAAAACTTGGGACCATTAAAAAAGAAAAAAAAAAAAACTTGGGACCGTCGGGAAAACAATCTTTAGTTTCCATAAAATCTCGGATATTCGTAGTTTTGACTATCCATATGCGTGTGCGTGTTACCAAGAGCAGAGTTGCATAATCATGCCAAAGACTTTGAACCCCTTACTAGGAGGAAAAACAGGTGATCACCATCTCCAGGGAAAGAACTCGAATGCCTGTTATGTCCTTCTCTTTATCAAAACTCTGCAAAACAAGCATGTCCATTCAGAAGAAGCTGGATATATGTAAAAAAACTCGTATGCAGTTCGACTTCGAGAATACATGCATATCCACCTCATGGTACCAAGAGAACAAAGGAATGATTCCTAATCCATCCACGGTCATCGGGCCAGTTTCAACTCCAAGTCTTCTACATTCATCAAGCAATTTATTCAGCTTTTCAAGTGAATCAAGCTGAAAAGTATCAAAGCAAACTTAATCTTCAGCATCAAAGTAGAAATTGAAAGTATTTTCCATAAAAAATCTCAAGTTCTGAACCCAATTGTTGTTATGGCACTACTAAAAGAGATCTCAATAGTTATAAGATGACAAACTGAACACTTCGCGTTAAAATATTAGAAAGCTAGCAAAAGAATTCTAAATTCCTTACGCAATTCTCTCCTTCCCATCGGCACCAAAGGTCATGGTTCCCTGGTACATAGAACACATGTTTGAAACGATCCTTCAGAAGGGACATAGTCAAGATGAAGTTGTTGTATGTCTCAGCAACATCGCCAGCAACAAGAAGAACATCTTTCTTGTATCTCTTAGTGGATAAGCATTTTACCCAAGACATGTTTTCTGAATAATCCGTGTGCAAGTCTGATAGCACAAAAACTCGCAGGCCTTCAGAGGTCTCTCCATGATCACCAGAAGAAGGCAATACAATCTGACGCCTCTGAATGCAACCCTTAATAGGTCTTTTACTGTATCTTTTGGGGACTAAATATCGATCCGAGATGTAGTAGTTTCGAGTCTTTCGACAATGGATTTGTCGGGGTATGGTCAGGCAGGATGGGAGAAACCCCACCACCACCATGAGGAGATCAAACAAATGATCTGACCAATACTAAACAAACTGTACATACACCCAAAACAAAAATCAATCAAATTCATAGAATACAACAAGATGTCAAGTTGTTAGCTTCACGTTTTCAACAAACATAATTTGAAGATCAGTTATTCCTTTATGACCAGACGCTTAGAAAATTTAATCAAATTAAGAAGTGTGAGTTATAGAAGAAATTTCAGTGAAATTCAGACTAACCCACTTCCTTGTCATACATGACCAGCAAATATAGTTGAAAATGAACAAAACAGAGGAAGAAAGAGTAACAGAAATCATGGTGATTAGAGTAGCCAAAAATTTGACAAATCCGAGTTCCAATTAGAAATTGAAACATGAAAAATTTTCAGAAACACAATGAAAATCAAGGGATATTTGAAAGATGGATAATTTAGAGAACCCATTAAAATTTGAGACTGATTCAGATGTTTCCATTAGAAATGTGAACCTAAAATTTTCTAGAAATTAATTTTTGCTATATAAAACAGTTTATGATCTTAATGAATACATCCCAGTTAAAGAAAGAAAGACCAAAAGAAAAAGAAGGCATTGCAAAGGACCTTTGTACGAAGAAACCCTAGCCTTGGAGGATGAAGATCAAAGAGGACGTGAAAAAGAAGAAGAAACCCCTTTTCTCTGTGAGTCGTATTTGACAAGGGCGAGTGACTCACTGGAGTGGGAATATAGGGACCTTACATCCCTGGAAAAACCTTGGAAGGATCGAAACTGAACCACCAATCAATTTCTGATTTCGGTCCCCGAACAAAATAAAGGATGAGATAGTATTGAATCAAATCAAAATGATTTTCATTCATTTTTTCATTTATTTTCTGCAATTGTGTAGTTTTGAACAAAAATTATAATATTAATCCTCTATTGATAAATAATTTTTATTCTTGGGCAGTATCACAATTATCATTTTTCAAGTAAAATGATAAATATGCGTCTTTTTAGTGCTTCTAAACTCACCGGTGCAAACAACCGCTTGCTTAGTTAGTTTGCGTCCCTCCCTATGATATAGAAGGTTGTGGGTTCTAATCTTTTAGGTCGTTGTATTGCCACAAGGTTTGACCAATGTAATAAATTATGTTGGAATTAGAGGCTTCTTTTCGTCCATTATGGCGACTCCTTTGATGATCTTAGCGGTGTCTATATACTTCTTACACATCTATTGCTAGTGATTAGCGTCTTAGCGATATATTTTCGCCTTGTCGTTGTAATTCGGGTAATAGTACTTTGTACCAAAAAAAAAAAACTCACCAGCTGATGTACAACTACTTAAATATAGAAAGAGAAGGAGTAGGATTTTCATTTTTTTTTTCTCTAAATTTAAGTGGTTCTTTGTCGGTTTTGGTTGGATGAAATAAAAATCCAGTTTACTAATGTGGTGTTTTTACTATTGTTGATAAACGCATTTTTACGGCAGGTGTGGTAGTTCTGGTGTAAACTGTATAGATTGTTTTCACTATTGTTGATAAAAGCATTTTTACCCCAGTGGTAAACTGGTAATTATTGTTTAAAGATTGTTTCTTTTTTTTTTTGGTAGATGTTTAAAGATTGTTTCACTACTGTAATATTGATTTTTTATGAGGGACTATTGTAATATTGTTGATAAACGTTTTTTTTTTTTTTGATAAAGGCATTATAGCTGTACCAATCATATCTCTTGGGAGAGTATTTAGTTTGTGAATGCACAGGAAAAACATGGATTACAAATGCATATTTTTTGCGAAATGCACGCATATTTTGCACTAAGTCCCAAAACCGAAGTGTCACCTCTTTACAAACGGTTCTAGTTACAAAGTCCCAAACAGACCTGATTTTGTAGTGAAGAGAGTAGAAATTTCATTTTCACTACTTTGGGCAAGAGAAACAATGAATCCATTCGGTTTCATACTACTAGTGAATTTTAGACATCATCATCAAGGATAAACGTAAAATATATCTACGAAAAATCTAGAGTTTTTAAACATGAAAGGCAGAACCTTCTATTTTCCCAACTTATCATCAGTCATAATCGAAAGAAGAAGAAGAAGAAGAAGAAGAAGAAGAAGAAGAAGAATATCATCAGTCGGATGATCATTATTAAGAACACAACATGCATGATATTGTGCACATTTTCTACATTGAATATTTAATTTCAAATTCAAATTTCAAATCCTTCTTGTCATCATGCTTAATTGCCTCAATCATAAGATTCATACCATCTTGGAGTCTTGGAGACTTTTTATCTTTCAAAATATTCTTGTATATATTTTCCTTATATTGTAAAATTTCCTTGTATTGTATTTAGACCTTTTAGGATAGTTTTTATTGCTCTTTAATTCTCATTGACTTGTAAATCTTTTGCATCTATAAATAATAGAGAAAT
>MVGT01001847.1:857877-870237 GCA_002174775.1 Macleaya cordata | reverse complement strand
TGACGATGATGTCTTCATAATGTAGATCATCTTCATAACAAGTCAAATCATTATAAATTTTTTAACACTACTAAAGTTGGGTTAAATCTAACGATAAAATAGGTAATTTAGATTAAAATCTAGATTAACTTTAGTGGGTTTAAAATTATTTAAATGGCGTGAATTATTGTGAGAATGACCTAGGACGTGAAGAGACCATCCTCCTAAAAAATAGTCATTCGATCATTTTATTTGGACCCAATTGACGTGTGTAAATAAATGATAACAATAATTAAGTGGGGGAGTTTTAAGAAAGAGGGGTGCAACGAGGTTTGACCAATTTTTATTCTTTACTTATACTTTTAAAAAATGTAGAATGTAGAAGGAAAAAAAACATTTAAACCGTAGGGCCGTGGCTGGAGGTGTGCGTGTGTGATGGACGTACGGTTCGAACTTCGACAGAAAGTGGATCAACTCGCTCAATTGATTTGGTCAACACTGACCCAATCAACATTGACTCACCCACCCCAAACAAAATTCCTGGATGTGCCACTGCTTGAGGACTGAGACAAAATCTAGGACTAAGTTTCTTCTGACAGATCCAAACTTGCAACACATATTATCAGTTTATCAACATTGAAAAGAAATTCAACCTAATCCCCAAGCTTCAAATCCAATCAGAAAGTTGAATACACATTAGTACAGTAGTATATTCAAACAAATTAGTAAATTTGGACGTCATTTTTAAGTTCACATTTGGATTTTGATAGTTAACTTTTGGATTTACCTGTGAAAAGAGGAAGAGAGATGGAGAGCCCGATCGTACCTGCAAATTTGTGAGCCCATATTCAACAGTTTTTCCCTGGGGCCTTCAAAATTTGAACATCAAACTGCCTAAGTAATATTTTATCATAAACTCAAGTGATTGGTCAGGCAAAAAAAAGACAAATCAACTCGAAGAAAACCAGGAGGAGAACCTGATACCAACCAATGGATCAACATATAGGTATTCCAACTTATTACACAAAAAAAGCTGAGACAGAGAGAACTACAAAATGCCAAACACAGCTGATGGTTGGCTAGACACCAATATTCGAAATATATTACCAGAACAACAGAGGTACCTACCTACATAAAGCCCATAAATGTCTTGCTACCAGGACCCAGGGCCAAAACTAAAGAAGAAGAAAAAAAAAAAACCAGAAGATAATTCTTCAAATCAAACCATCGCATCAAGATAGCATATAGGAGGTCCAATAAAGCAAACAATAACAAGTGCTCATTACCCTCCTGAAGCTAATTCAAATACTCATCTGTTTTACTTCACGATGCAGATCTTTATGACTGAGGCTCCGCCAATACGATGAAGTGCCACAATCGCGTCCCCGGGTTTGCACAGACCCTTCTTTGTTGCAGACTTTAGGGCAGCTTCCAGAATCACTTCTGTGGACTCTGCATCTGTAGCCTTGGCAGACCCTTCGGCCAGTAACGGGATCAGACCCCTGTAGATCAGGCTGTGCCTTGCCGGGGTCTCATCACTGCAGGTCCAGTTAAAGTAGTCAGTTGTCAGAACCGGGACCACCACGTTAAGGATAGGTACTGCTGGCCTGTACTTGGCCACCAGCTTGGCGGTTGTCCCACCACGAGTCATCACAACAATGAGAGTGGCTCTAGCCTTGTTAGCGGTTCGGACAGCAGAGGAGGCAAGACTCTCCAATGGGCTCATTGGAAGTGGTGTCGACCTGATCATCTCCTTGAAGATTGCTCCATAATCAAGGGAGGACTCTGCCTCGATACATATCCGGGCCATGATCTTCACGGCAAGCTCTGGGTAGGCCCCAGCAGCACTCTCACCACTGAGCATGACACAATCAGTACCGTCAAGGACAGCATTGGCAACGTCAGTGGCTTCAGCACGAGTGGGTCTGGGGGACTTGATCATGGACTCAAGCATCTGGGTGGCAGTAACCACAGGCTTTCCTACAAGGTTGCACTTGTAGATCATCATCTTCTGTGCAAGGAAGATCTTCTCAACAGGAATCTCCATTCCAAGATCCCCTCGGGCAACCATAAAAGAATCTGTCTCACGCAGGATTTCATCAAAGTTGACCACCCCTTCCTGGTTCTCAACCTTCAATAGACAAAAAAATTCAGGTCAGTAAAATTTATATGGATTACGGATTACAATTAGCAGTTTGAAAGCATTTATTTATCCATGGAGGATACTTAAGATACTCATTAGAACCCAAAGATAGTACTCCAATGGGCTACATCTCAACTTCCCATGGGTCTCATGACCCAATTAATGGAAATTACGGATTACGAAATCAACCAAAATGATGATCCAAAACATGTGACAAGTGAACTTCTTTCTAGACCATTTGGGATAGACTTTCAAATCTATTCATGATGATTATCTCCTGTATGAATATTAAACTGCAAAACTAACATTCGAGGGTTCAACTGACCTTTGACATCAACTGTATGCGCTTGGCATGGGATCCGAGAACCTGTCGGACATTGACAAGATCCGAGCCCTTACGCACAAATGATAGAGCAATCATATCTATCTGGTTGGGAACACCCCAATCCAAGATGTCTTCCTTATCCTTCTCTGTAAGAGTGGGGAGATCAACCACAACACCAGGGAGATTAACATTCTTTCTCTCGCCTAGGACGGCAGTGTTCTCACAGCGACATCTCACAGTTCCAGCAGCTGGGTCACATGACAACACAGTAAGGGTGATGGTGCCATCTGCACACAGGATGGTATTTCCAGGCTTTAAGTCCACTGGAAGCTTCTTGTAACTCATAGTGATCGTCTTCTCGTCACCCTTGAGGTCATAATCAGTAGAAATTGTGATTTCCTGACCCTCTTTAAGTTGGACAGGTTTGGCATCCTTGAGGAAGCCAGTTCGGATCTCAGGTCCCTGTCAATTTGAAAAAATAGGAACCAAGGAGCAAGGCAGAAATAATAAGCATCTTTTTCACAAAAATAATAAAAATAAAAAAACTCTATAAGCAAGGATTTCAATGTTTCAGAATCAATTTATGAATAATGCACATAAGCCATGCATAGATACACTTACACTGATACTAAAAACAAAAATAAAGTAGAGCTTTAGGGTTCAGGGCACAGGATTTACTAATGGTTGTTCATGGTGCACAAGTTTGTGGTCATGATATAATACAAGTAACAGAAGCAGCTTCACTCTAGTTAAGGAAAATTACATAGAGTGAGCTCACTCCAACTGCAACATATAGGTATTAGTATATTACTATGCCTATCTGTGGTAAAAAAAAAGGATTATCCTCAGATGGCAGAGTTTTTGGAGTCCGATGTCCAGGACACCATAAAGATGGTGGCGCATGGCAACGTTAGGAGCCACAATTTGGTGGTTAACCTAGATCATGGCCAGGATTTAGAACATCAGATAGTCCAACATGTTCTATCCATGTAAAAAAAACATGAACACATTTATTGGTATCCATTATGCGTATGAAGTGTCAGACACACTAACCACTATTACACCAATAAGTAGACAAGTCCATAACCTTTATCGAGAATACTTAGTTTCTAATATTCCTTGTATACATTAGTTACAACATAGAAAGACTGTATTTGATAAGCTGATATACAACAGAATTGTGTGTAACCCATTCATAATAATAGCTAAAACCAAACATTTATTTGAAAAGGGGAATCAACATGTCTCTGTGAATACACATCCAATTATTTTAGAATGGAGTTCCTTGTTACACAGGTTTTATCACATTTTTTAGCGTTCAAGAAAAAAAAAAATAGATAACACTCAAGAAAAAAGAAGAAAAAAATTCATTAGATGAGAAAATCAACTCTTGGGATAGTACTTGAGATGTCTAAGCAGCTATGGTTTCAGAGAACAAGGGGAAAAAAAGTCAGATAAAATTGACTGCTTCATGAATGTTCAGATGGATTATTCAATGGTCCTGGGTCAAGTAATTAGATATGGAGAAGATGGGGTATGTTAAACTATGGAAGGGACAAGAGGATCCAAGTAGAGCCCTCCTGTAAGGGGGTTGACCCATGGAAGGGGATACAGGATCCTAGCCCCTAGTCATGAGACCCTACAACTAGCCCCTACGTGGAAGTTGGCTCGGAAGTTTGGTAGATTGTCATGTGCCCGGGTTGAAGTAATTAGATCTTCCCAGCCTTGACAAACCAATCTTTTGAGGAGCATTGGTCAAGGATATTATCATACATAGAGAGGACAAATCCAAGTTAACAACTCAACAAAATCAAAACCCTAATACAAAATAGAACAAAACCTTAATAATAATAGGCACAAAAAACCATTTTGGAAAAAAAATTCCTGTACTAGGATATAAAGGGAATTTAATGCTTTTCTTCTCTTCCACTGAAGCTATAGTTCAACACTTCAACTCTGATCCTTATTTATTTTCCCACTACTTCTCTACTACAAGCATTTCTTTTAACCGTCTGATAGTATTATATCCTATTTATCCTACCCACAATGAAATAACACCTAAATGACTGAAGAAATGAAAAAAAAATCGAACCGGAAAAGAGTATACTTTTGAGGTAATAAAAGAATTAGAATCTGCAAACCTTAGTATCAAGCATGACAGCACACATGATCTGAGTGTTCTGCATGGCCGTCCTGAGATTGTTCAAGGTCTCCTGATGATACTCATGTGTACCGTGCGAGAAATTGAATCTAGCAACGTTCATTCCAGCTCTCAAAAGCTTCTCGATCATTTCCACGGATCGAGAAGCAGGTCCAAGAGTGCAAACGATCTTAGTTTTAGGGATCCGTCCATCATTTGGTAGCTCCTTCAAGAGCCCTTCGATGTCGATATTCGCCATTAAAATTTACTTAAAATTTCAACAGCTCAAACAATGCCCTAAAAACAAATCCAAAGTGAGAAAAAATCTTAGTGCAAATGATCTCAAATGATGCCAAGAACAAGCAAACAAAACAGAAATTTTTTTTTTGTTTTTTTTTTTTTTGGAAGGGGAACAAAACAGAACAGAAAACTTTAACAATAACTTAATTAGAAGATCAACAAAAAAGATCCAGAAGATATTATAATTATTATTATTACAGTAGAGAAATGAAAACAGATCAAACTTATGTTATTACTCCTCCAAAAAACCTAAAAAATTAGACTGAATCTGAGAGTAAACAGACTGAGAGATTAGATGAAACCCTAGATCGGAAGTAAAGTCAGTAAGAAAATGATGAACTAAAAGATGAGAATAACCTGATAGAATATGCTGAGATCCGAGATTTGATCGAAGAAGAGAAGACGACCGTTAAATGGGATTTTAATGGACAGACAGAGACTCGGAGACACACAGTTTTGTGTTAGGTGACAAAGAATCACGTTTTTTATAGAAGAAAAAGTCATATAGAAAGAAAGAAAGATATTCTATTTTGCAGCAAAAAGTAGATGGGGGACTGACTGTACCTGTAGCCTGTAGGCGCATGAGGTAGAGTCGTAGAGAGCAGCATTTTACACCCACTGTAATTTTGATGCGTGGAGTTTTTGTAGGTGGGCACTGAAGTTTTATTTTGTTCACCCACTTGTAACGTAGGTGAGCAAAACTAGATATCCAAAGCAATGGAATAGTTAACAGTCAAACCCGTCTGCTGCCTGTCTTTTATTCGTATAAATATGGTTTGTATATGATGTGTGGTCTTGCTCACCTGCTTTGCAAGTGGGTGAACAGAGTTGCATTAGTAAAACTGTGGGACGGATAGAGCGGATTGGGCCACGTTTCTTCCATAGCCATTCCACTTCCTAATTAGTTATTGAGTGAGGTTATATAGCACCCCGTAAATAGCCCAATAATAACCCCTCCACCTTATCAGGCCCACATGAAATGCATCAAGGGGTTAATTTTTGGAGAGGTATCATCTACATGGTAAGGAGAACATACACACCTGAAATCAGTCGATTCTAAAACTTCTAACTTCATAAATTTGTCCCTGTAAATCAACGGTCAAAATAAAAGTTTAAAACTTACCAAATTTTTAAGGGCTAATTTGAGGGGGTTAGAAGTTTTAGAACGAGCTGATTTTTTTAATATGATAATATACATAGTGAGGAGAACATCCTCTCAAAAAATCAGCCTCTGAATGCATTGTATGTGGGCCCCACATGCGGGGGGTTATATAAGAGGAGCTATATAAAGGGGGTTATATAACCTCACTCTTAATTATTACATGCAATTGAGTGCTATTTTGTGCACCAAAGGTGTATTTTTTTTAGTATTGTTATTGACACTTAAGTTTTTTATAGGTTATAAAAATATTTTTTATTCGGGGTAGCCTTTCTTTTTATTTTTTTAAACTATTTTTCAACTAACTAATAATTAAAAAAAAATTTATTATTAGGACTTAAAAGATTAGATTAAAGAGAGAAAGTGGAAAAATCGACTCCATCTTCAACGAATTTATTCGTTCTTTCATCAACGAATTATTCGAACCATCATCAACGAATTTTTCGTTGTTGATTCAGCCTCAAGCATCCGAACATAAATCCCTATTGAAGTAGGGTTTATTTCACATAGATTTTATAGAGGATGATTCTATTTCTAGTAAAACTCCATTAAAGAGTAAGATCTGTAAAAAAACTCAATTGATGAGACGGTTGGTTCTTCAAATTTCATAAATAATTCTCAATCACATCAAGTCACAATTTTTTTTAAATTTTTATTATTATTTTGTCAAAAAAACGAGATTGAAATTTAGGGCACACGAACAGGACTCAGCCACGTAGGGACGAGTCGTAATGCAAAGACTCACCCGCCCGAGGCCGAGTCCAACACCAAGAACTCCCTCATCCACGGGCGAGCCTTCCCATAGAGTCTCCTCCACCCATGGCCGAGACCTCCCATTTAGGCTCCTTTATTCATGGACGAGTCTAAGCGTGTGCTAGTGAATTTTCTCGTGTTTTCGTACCTGATAAACTTATTCCATATTTTTGACCTACCTATAAGAATCTCTCATCCACGGGCGAGAGTTACTGTTAAGTCTCTTCCACCCGGGGGCCGAGACCTCCCATTTATGCTCATTCATCCACGGACAAGTCTAAACGTGTGCTAGTGAATTTTCTCATGTTTTCGTACCTGAGAAATTTATTCTCCGTCGGACGGTGGTGGAGGGGGCGGATTGAGTCGCTTCGACCTAGCCGTCACCCTTCTTCTTCGATGAATTCTCTCAAAACTAAAAACATTTGATTTGGAGATCAGCCTGAAGGGATCGTGGGTTCTACTCTTGGGTTTTTTAGAAGAAAAAAAGAAAGAAGGAAATAGGGAAAGAGGGAGAAGAAAGAAGGTTAGTTAATTTTGTAGCTTTTTTTTTTTATTAAAAAGAAAACTAAATATTTAGAAGTGGGATATTCTCCATCAAAGTGTGGGATAAAAGTGATAGATTTATAGATACCCCTAAGTGTAGGCCACAACTAATAAAAAACTTAAGTGTCAATAACAACACTCATTTATTTGAAAGACAGCGATTACGTGCCTTGGAGTTCTTATACCGTTCAAGTTTCTATTACTGTTCCTACATTTTTTCCAACATATTTAAGTATCCACAAATATCCAGATTCAAAACACCCATTAAGACTTCTTCTTTTTTGGATAAATTTTATTTTTTAATAATAAATTTATTTATAAATCTAATAAATAATATTATATTTATATATTATATATACTTCGATCGATTCGGTTTATATCTGTTTTGGAATGAGCCAATCTATCAACAAATCCAATTAAATTGATTTTCATACGACGTTAATTGATCACATGATTCACATCTAAGTAAACAATTAGATTAGTTTAAATTCAGTTGGTTCGACTTGGATTGAATTGGATTGATTGGTTCAGATGATTTTTGTGCACCCCTCAGTCATTACTTCCATCATCCAACCGTCTGGTATTATACAGTTAATTCCCCACTTATTTGTTAGTGCAAAATACTACACAGCTGGATGATAATTGATAAAGTGCACTCTCATGTAAAATGAGTGCTAGAAAAAAAAAAAAAAAAAAAATTCTTGGGGGTGTCGTGTGGGAGGGACATCCATCCTTACACATCATCACGGTCCACTTGCAAGACCCAATCTAGAGTGCTTAAAAAAACATTACTATAGAATGGAGCAAGAGAGAGTATTTTTTTTTTCGTAGATAAACGTGGAAAGATATTAGGTCCATAATAATTTATTTATTTTGTTGGTAAGATTAGGTCCACAATATTTGTTTCACATATTTTTGGACTGGTTCAAGAGATATTTTTAAGTTCGTTTTTTTTTTAAAATATTTTATTTATTATTAAATTTTTTCTTTTGTGAATTTGTGACGAAAGCAGCTTATTTTTTCTAATTTGAAGAGAAGCGTGCAGAGACTGCAAACTACATGCCTCTTCAAAAATAAGCTGAAGAGAATCCAAATTCCAAAGTGGACAGTGGCGTTAAAAATGCCCTTACGAGCACCCCAAGGGTAGGAAGTCTTTCGACTCATATTTGAGCCTACAACATGCCAACATGTTGACTACTAAAGAAAAGCTCTAAAGCCTTAAAGGACTAAAGGGTATTCCTTACGATTTCTAGAAGGCTACTGATATTTCCCATATATTTTTATTAAACTCAAACAATTTAAATTTTTATTGTTGATAATATATAATTATTTATTGTTTATGTAAAATTGATTATAGAATTACAAAGTAATTATCGATTAAATATTTTATATACAAATTAATTATCGACTGTAGGACACCATCTTCACGGCCCTAAACTGTCTACATGCGAGCCTTGTAAGTTTGTGTCAAAGTTGTATCAATTGATCTTGACCTAAGTCAAACTAAAAGGTGGGATCCATTGACACAACTAATTTTGGCATAACTTTAATATAGTTCTTATGGGATCGGAGAAATTATGTAATGATTAATTTTTATGAGGATAATAAACTCACTTTGTAAGTCATCTATCATCCTCAACGAAAACAACATCATTGATCATTTTAATACTTCATGCACTAAGAGTGCTTGTAGCCTTTCCCGCAATCCCATGACAATCTCAAAGGGGTAAGTGCATGATACACCTTTCGCGAAAAAAAACAAAAAAAGAACAGAAAAGAAAAGAAGGAAGCCCGACCGGCCTTTTAAAACATTTTCCATGCCGAATTCATATGTGATGCACGTCGTGGATGCGCACATACCCAACTTTCAAGCTTCGAGTAGTCCTGTCCTCTTACTTGTACATTGGCTTGGCCAAGTAGAAGAGAAAAGCTAATAATGCATACATCTAAGTAATCTGGGGAAAAAAAAAAAGACAAGGCACTAGTATAGATGAAATTAGGGCATGAGATGTGATGATTAAGGTTGGCACCAGATGAAACACATTTATCACATGTTCTTAAATCTTTATTGTCTAAATCACCTACTTCTCTATGAGCAGTATAATAATTATGGCAATTTTTGTTATTGTTTCTTGGATGGCGTTTCCATACCGTAGATTTCGATTAAGAAGTCAGTTTAGAAGGATTTAATTTCACGAGTTCGTATATATGCATTTCACGTATACAAACTCATTTTTCTTCATCACACGCGCATGTGAGTTAGCAAATTATACATCACATTATTATGGGTATTAGGTGGTTTATTTGGAAACTGTACGTGCGCTAATATTGATCGAGACGATGGATGGACCATCATAAAAAAAATCAGTCTTTTGATCATCTCTATATAACGCACAAACACATATAAATAAAGTGTAAGAATAAAATGAGTATTAGGTGGGCCCATTGGTAAAGATGTATATCTTGATGTGATCTAGATATTAAGGAGGCCATCATCTAAAAAAATCAGTCATTTGATCAACTCTATACGACCCAATAGCAAGTGTAAACCAAGTAGAAATAAGGTCAATGCACATAACATGTATTTTTAAAAAGGATGAATATGTCATTTTGAAAAAGGTTTAAAGAAAATGATAATCACTTTTAGAATTTAGTTATTTGTGTAAGATTGATTTTGAGGCACAAATTTATATAAATAGGAACACATTTAGAATTTATTGATTATCATAGGGTTAATTTTAGGTCAAAAGTGGCACGGACGAACTCCACCTTACGGCTCAAATGTAGCCGCATGGAGCATACTCACCCCTTTGAGCCCAAGGACTCCTTTTTTTTTTTAATGTCTTTATCTCTTTAGATAAGAATTAAAAATAAATAAATATTAATATATATTGGGCCGGTCCATTGGGTGATCTATAATAGCATATCCATAATCCATTGGGTGATCTCCCAAAATGGTGAGGGGATGCTCAAATTTTGGGTTGAAAGCCCAAATAATTAACAACCTCATCTCTCTTTGTCCGTGTGATCTCTCTCTAGATCTTGGTGGAGGTGGTGATGTGGTGGTGATGGTGGGGTGGTGATGGAGGTAGTGAGGTGTCGGTGGTAGTGGTGATGGGTGGTTGTGGTGGGAGTTGTGGGGTGTAGTTATTTTTGGTGGGGTGTAAAAGAAAAAAATGAGAATCTCTCCCAATAAAATCACCTCTCCCCTCTGACCAATTTTAAAAAATTCAAAGATCTCCATAACTGCGCGAACCCCATATCAAAGAGTGGGAGCCCTAATAACAACAATCATATATTTGCTTCCTAATAAGTGACCTGTCTCACAGGATATTCACTTATGACTTACTTCTTACATGATAAGAATATTTTCACAATGAGTAATGCTAGGTGGATATTTCTTGCGGAGATTTTGATGTGGGAACAAGCTAGTTACCATTTTTTTCAACCCAATAAATTGTAAGGAAGGCACTCCTAAATTTTTAGGCTTCTTAACTAATATGTCTTATTGCCATATTTTTATAACCCAATGGGCAAATGTAGGCTGAACAGACCAATCCAGCTGGATTTTAACCGATCTAATTGTCTAGTTGGATTGGCTTAGTTTTGAAATCCTAGAAACCGATTGGATTAGATTGGATTGGTTGCTGGATAGGTCATCCCAGTAATTGATTAAACCGAACCAACCGAATAATATAGATGTATATGCTATTTTAGTATACATTTGATGTATTTATATAATATTATTTGTAATTCTAATTTATAAATTTTAGAGCTTTTACTTTGCGAAAACATAAAACCAAACAAATAAAGAAAAGAAGAAAAAAAAAAAAAAAACCCAAACCCCCAAAATTTTAATCCAAACTTTTCAAAAAAATCATAGTCATCATCTTCCACTCTTCTCCTCTCCCTCTAAGCTTTAAACGGTGGCATCAACGAGCTACATCTATATATTTTTCTTCATCTTCTCCCGAATCTCCTCTTCTCCGCTTCTCCCTTATCCTCTTCTTTGCCACCTCCAGATCTTATCTAATAACCTTATTCTTTTGCTCAAAAGAAAAATATGCATGTTTCTTTTAAGTATTAAAAATAATTATAAATAGGAATATTTTTTTTAAGATGTATGTAAGTTGCTCTTTTAAGTTTATAAATAAATAATAATATTGCTAAATTGTGAATAATTTTAGGAGAGAAAAAGTCACATTCTAAAACTGATCGTCCAATTCGATCCAAACAGATTAAACTGGATTTAGATGGCAACCGATTCAATTAAAACTCGAATTGGTAGTGGATGAAATTAAAAGTAAAAAATCCACTGATGCTCACTCCTATTTAATACTAATGGCATAATGTTAATTACATATAATATGTATTACATTAAATTTACAAAAAAAAAAACATTTAATATTATCAAATTTTGATGCAATAATGTACATGAGAGTCATTTTACAACTTTCATGCATTATAATCCATCAAAATATTTTCTGTTTTACGTTTTGCATCAATTTTTATTTTTATGCACCAAGATATAATAAAAAAGAAACCCTTTTTATATAGGGTTAATTTAGTTTACCCCCCAAAATAATTGGCCAATCAGACTTACCCCCCTCAAAGATCAGATATTGAACTTACCCCCTCAAACTAACAGTTTCCGTGATTCTGCCGTTAGAAGGCACACGTGCGTCTCGCACGCTCCATTTTTTAGGGGGGTAAGTCCGATTAGCCAATTATTCTGGGGGGGTAAACTAAATTATCCCAAAAAAATGGTGTAGAGTAGAAATTAACCCTGAGAGAGACACCAAAATGGAGAGATGGGTGTTGGTGTTTAGGGATTTGATATTGACCATATAAAATTTAAGAGAACTTCACTATAATTGACCATATAAAAAAGATAAAAATATTAACCAATTATTCTAATTTACAAGGACGAACTTGAAAGACCCTCTCATCAAAGACACCAGGTGAGATTTGAAGAGAATTTGAACTATTTCCATCACTAAAAGCCCAAGTTCGACAAA
>MVGT01001847.1:825752-857211 GCA_002174775.1 Macleaya cordata | reverse complement strand
CCAAGCCCTCCGGCTCGCCCCCGAATATTCACAACATAGCACCTCCGTGCCATGAAGCTTCACCTCGCCCTCTGGCTCGGTCCTGCATATGCAACTAGCCCTCCGGCTCAGTCATGCATATTCACGCGCGCGCACCTCTGTGCCACGCATATTCATCTAGCCCTCCGGCTGTGTCACGGTATATGCATACCCAAACAAACGTACCGTGACACTAGGCTTTTATAGATTTGGGTTTTTCTTGTCCAAAGACTCCAAACCTTATATAGCCAGCGTCCAAGTATGCGTGAGTCCGAGTTCACACGTGGAATCGGGAGTCGGCACTACTTTACAAAAATCGGCGCAACCCAGGTTCCAATGTATTTTTCCTAACTAGTTTTGGCTCTGACTGTTGATAATAGTCGTGCTAGTAGAGTTGGGGTGGTGTGCGGTCAGTGATTCTTGATCGCAAGATCACTATAGTGTGTGGCGGATCGAAGCCGTAGGATTAAGATGTTTCATCTTCATAATCCAAAGTCCAAGTCCATTTTCTTTAAAAAAAAAATTGATTGTTGACTTGTTGGTTAGATCCTGACCATACATTTATGGTCACATGCATATTAGAATTAATTGTTCATGGTCGGGGCACTAGAATCATATTCAATGACTGACTCAGTCAGCAATGCCTTTTTGGCTTCATATTAATTTGGAATTCAGTATATGATCACTATCATGCATATCTCTAGGGTTCGTTTTGTGGAGTTGGTTTTCGTCTTTTATATGAACTGAGGTCCTCGATCGGTTCCTCACAGTGCTACTAACATTATCGCAGTACCCTCGATCAACAAGTCCAAATCAAGAAGTGGACCACAAGAGCACCAATTTATGCTCCAATTCGATCTTATTCGGATTTGATTCCGGAACAGGACCCCCCAAACTCACCTCTCCTTATAAAACAGATAACACGACAAGCTACCTAATCTAGCTAGCCGATCATGTGCATGCACATAGAACAGAGAGTATTCTTTTTTATTTTTACATTTATACTTTTTTATCTATCTATCTACCAATCCCTATGCACTGTGTGCGCACGCGTATTTTATGTTTTCTTTACATTTGATTTATTTAGATGTATTTTTGATGAGAATAATCTCACATGGAATATGAGAGCCTAGCAAACTTAATATATAATGATCTTGGGTCACACTACTCATTGCCAATTAGTTTTGAGTTGGATGTCTATAAACTTAATATGGTATCAGAGCGCAAACCCAAATGTGATAGGCCCAACGGCCACACCTACTCTCCGCCATCCAAAAAGAATTCCACGTGGGCACAAAAGAACGCCACACGTGAGAGTGCGTGATGAGAATAGTTCTACATGGGATATGAGAGCCTAGCAAACTTAATATATAATGATCCTAGGTCACACCACTCATTACCAATTGATTTTGAGTTGAATGCCCACAAAATAATTTTTTACGCTTGATTTATATTAAA
The DNA here is from genome assembly GCA_002174775.1 of Macleaya cordata. Lineage (NCBI taxonomy): Eukaryota > Viridiplantae > Streptophyta > Magnoliopsida > Ranunculales > Papaveraceae > Macleaya > Macleaya cordata. The sequence goes on along the minus strand of MVGT01001847.1, from coordinate 855,735 downwards.
GGAAAACATATATTAGAGGGGTAACACCTAATTTTTTCTCAGTTAATGCTATACTTTCACCTTATTTACACTTGTTTGTGAGGTCCACATGTGGAGAAGACCATCAATAAAAAAAAATTAACCCATAGATCATCTATTAACCCTTGGATCATCTACACATGCCTCCACTGGCAAGTGTATGTGGAGTGTAATAATAATGTGGGTCAAACATGAAACCTTAATAAACAAGGCGGGTGACATATTTAAATAATACAAAAAAAAAGCACGCAAACACTTTGAATAGAGATTCGTTGAATGGTTCTTTACACCGAGATCGTATTAAAGAAGTGTGTAAATTAGAAAAGTAACACTCTATTTTTTTTCTGACCAATACACTTTTACACTCCGTTTACATCAATTTCTAGACCCACATTAGGATGATCTATTGAGGTCGATTACATGATGAAAATGTCAGATAATCTCCACTCATGCACCGACAACTGTAAACCGAGGGCAATAATAAAATCTCAATTCAACCTAATTCTTTGCAACAATAATTTGACCATCATCACAAAAAATAATATTATTTAAAAAAATGTATTAAAATTATAAAACATTCTAAATTATTTATTTTACCGTCAAATTTCCAATTAAAATTTTTAATTATACATCTCATTGAGGAGGTAGTAAATTCGTATTTTAAGGATTTTTCCTTAATCTCTTCAATAATTACCTTCTTACAAGAAGATAAAGAAAAACCAGAGTGGCATGAGCCGTAAAATAAGTAACCAAGTTTGACAAGAAGCATGATTGTAGGTAGGGGTGCGAAGCACATTAGTCAAAAGTTCTAGTCTCTAGAATCTTGGTATTAGGAGGAAAAAGCTTGAAACTTTACATACTTGCGAGAAAATCATGATTATCTATTTATCTTATCTTTTCATTAAATTTTTTCTTTCCATCTTTGCCCCCTCACATTTTTTTTCCTAACTGGATTAAATCAGTCACAGCTGTAATTCACGTGGAGTCTTCTGCTTGGCGTTTCATTAAAATCCTCACTAAACATCAACAGTCGGAAATATCAAACCGCCATACATATAATATCCTCATAAAATTACTGAATTACCCTCAGTACTTTTATGCTTAACAGTTCAAATTTTCAACTAAAGAAAAAACTGTAGAAAGGTTAAAATAAGTCATTTTCAACATGACTCACGTCTTCTAACTGTCGGCTCAAATCGCTGGTTGAGTCGACCACGAGTTATCCATTAAGTCAAGAAATTGGACTAATTTAAGTCTTTCTTTTTTATTGGAGTTGGACTTGTTATAGTGTTCTTCTCATACTACACTTCTGTGTCTTTCTCTCTCTATAAATAAGGGCTCTCTCTATAAATAAGGGGTGCTACACTGGTGGTGTAGTGTAAACGTACTGTATAGTTAATTGGAAGTCTTTCTCTCTCTAGAAATTGCAGTGGTTCTTCTTCTTTGATTTATTTGTTTGGATATTATTATTATTGTTAGTGAGAGAAAGAGATGGAGAGATCATCTAGTGCTTCTCGTTTGCATCTCTTACTGGTGCTCCTGATCTTTTTCTGTTTCTATTTTATCTCTTCTTCTTATTCAGTGGAGGCCTCCTCCAGATTGTTGTCAAAGAAGATGGAAGATTCGGATGAAGAAGTCTATAGAAGAAATCTATTATCAAATGGACTCGGCATCACTCCTCCCATGGGGTTCGTATTTTACTCTCTCTTTCTCTCTCTCTCTCTCTCTCTCTCTCTCTCTCTCTATCTATTTTATTTTTATTTGGTGTGTCAGATTCCTGTAATTGTTATCTGACCCAATTATCGGATGATTCCGACGTACGATTAAATAATCATGTGTACGGTTAGGATTTCCGGAAGATGTGACATATAGTGTTGTTTTTGTTTTTGTTTTTGTTACTATTGTGGAACCAGTGCGATCAACACAGGTGTTTTTGATTTAACACCACGAATACAGGAGAACGATGTTATCTCTTATCCATTTCGGGGGCAAATTTACAATTCAGGACCGGGTTCAAATTTGTCCTGTTTTATAAATTGTGTCCTGCTTTATAAGCTGTCCTACTTTATAAGCTTTCTCTCTCTCCCTGCCTCTCTCTCGATTTCTCTCTACCTCCCCTCTCCCCTCTCTTCTTATTGTTTTTTTTTGTTCTGTGTCGGCTCCTCCTCCCCACCGGCACCGGCAAATCTGCTGAAGTTCTCTCCCTCCTCCGCAAGCCCTAATTTTTGTTTATAAATTTCGTTCTGCTTTATAAACTCTCTCTCTGCCTTCTTCAAAACCAACCAATCTACCCCTCTCTCTCCTGATCTCTCTCCTGATGGAAGGTTTTGAGCCGTGCAGGAGGCACGGCTATACCTAGTGATTTACAAATTAGATAATCTCATGTGATTAGTTAATGGTAAGAGGTAATTGAGGATTAAAATTTGGTGAAATCTAGACCTGGCAACGGGTCATCCGCGGGTCGACCCTAGGCGGGTTAGCGGATTGGCGGGTCAAAAGTACTAAACCCTAACCCTGACTCGTTTAATAAACGGGTCAGTTTGTTAAACCCTAACCCTAAGCGGGTTGATCCGACGGGTTAACGGGTTGACCCTAACTGATAAGAATTTTTTATTAATCAAAATTTGTTAAATAAATTCCTTATTAAAAAAACATAAGACAAGGACATAAAGAAACAAACATGTTTATCAAAAAAAGAATATGGAAACATACACATCGAAAAGTGAACCCACTAATCACACTAACCAATTAATTATTTTTGATAAAAAAATCCACTAATTACTCTCTTAATAATATAATCTTTCATTTTCTATTAAAAAAAAAACACTATCCCATAAACCCAAAAAAGCAAGGAGACAAAATTAATGGGGTTGGATTCAATTTATTATTTTTTATAATTAGCACAAATGCCAAAACTATACAAGAAGTAGTAAAAAAAAACTAATTTTGGCGGGTCGCGGGTTATCCGCGGATATAGGCGGGTTGACCCGTTTATTAACGGGTCAAAAAACCTCAACCCTAACCCTATCCGTTTAACTGGCGGGTCGAGTTAGGGTAGGGTCAAACGGGTCGGGTTAGGGTAGGGTTGGCGGGTCACGGGTCATTTTGCCAGCTCTAGTGAAATCTCAATCTCTGGTAATTAAAGGAGGTCGATCAGATCACAAGACTCTCACAACTTAACTAATCCCGTCAGATAATCTAATTTGTAAATCATAAACATCATTCTCCTATATTCTTATTTTTAAATACATGCATAATTAGTGTCAGGACTCAAATTGGCGTCAGCAATTTGCACCAAAAACATATATGGTTTGTTTAGATTGTAGATTTTAAATAGGGGTATTTGGTAGAAAATTAATTAGAAATCTACAAGGTCATTTTTTTTTTTTACTTTTTTATGGGGATTTGGTAGCCCAATTATGGAAAAAAAGCTCAGGCAGAATTTGCTGTAACTCTAGCATTTCCGTTTTTTATATGGGCTTGAAATCAACTCATGGGTCCGATCATAGGATATTATCAGTGGGCCCAAGAGAGAGTGGGCCTGGTTAGAGACTGAACACTGTGGTATGAACTCCTGTAATTCTGTGAGAAGTGATCCTTCCTGGTGATACCATCTGAATTTCCAAGGATGTGTGTGGATAGCTCAAACAAGAGTGATTTCTCATTTACCATTGCAGTTTTATTGTTTCTTAAAGCTCCTAGGTTTGAAATAGTTTATGTCATTGGTTTTAATAAAACTGCAAACAGTTTTACAATAGTTTTGTTTTCTTTGTACACAGATGGAACAGTTGGAATCATTTTGGTTGCAAGATTGATGAGAAAATGATCAGGGAAACTGGTGAGTAGAACTAAAATGATGTTTTAACTCGACCCAAGTCGAGTTAACTCAATATGACCTGTTTCGTACTTAATTGAAATTGTTAACTGTTTATAGAAGAACTTGAATAGATCTTTGATTATTTTCACAATTTCAATAATTAGTTCTTCTTTTCTAATTGTTTGGCAGCTGATGCTTTGGTATCATCTGGTCTTTCCAAGCTTGGATATCATTATGTTAATATAGGTACCTTTATGTTCTCATCTATCTTTGTCTTTCATCTTCCTTTTACTTCTAACTTTGCATTCTTTTGAAGTATCTTATTAAGTCTATTTTCTTGGTTTTATTAGATGATTGCTGGGCCGAGTTGATCCGTGACGATGAGGTTTTGTTTCTGTTTCTCTTATTCATTCTCTTTCTTCTTATGTCTTCTTGGGTTTGAAAGTTTTTATAAACTTACAATTCAATCTGTTAATATTTGTAGGTTTAACAAATATGAGTTCAATTCTTAGTTAGAAGTTACAATTATATGTGCAACCATTTTACTTGTTAAAATACGAATTCAGGGCAATCTAGTAGCCAAGAAGTCGACTTTCCCATCAGGGATTAAAGCTCTTGCAGATTATGTTCATAGCAAAGGACTTAAGCTAGGAATCTACTCAGATGCAGGGTAAGTACACAACAAGTCTACTCTATCCAAATCCTCTTGGTTAAATTAAGATGGTCCAATATTGAATTCATGTTGAATGATTTTTTTCTTCCTCTAAATTATACTGGGTTGTATACAGGTATTTTACGTGTGCCAAAACCATGCCAGGATCACTTGGTCATGAAGAACAAGATGCCAAAACCTTTGCTTCATGGGTATGAATGAATGTTGCCATTGCTTTTGTTTTCGCTGGATCAAGTATAAGTAGTTCTTGTTATAATTATGGGGTGAATTATGAGGAACTGCTTCTGTTTTATGCAGGGAATTGATTATTTGAAGTATGATAACTGCAACAATGATGGTACAAAGCCGACTACACGGTGAGCAAATTGTTCATCACTTTGCTTCAGTTGTCCAACTGACTTACAAGTCTCTAAATATGTAAATCTTTTTTTTTCATTTTTATAGATATCCTGTTATGACCCGAGCTCTAATGAAGGCTGGCCGCCCAATCTTCTTCTCTCTATGTGAATGGTAATTCTGTTCTACCGTGAATATATATTTATTATTCTCTTACAAACTGATTTTCCTAGCTTGTTGGTTTACTTTGTTTCCTCTTATTGTTAAAACAGGGGTGACTTGCATCCAGCTCTATGGGGTGCTAAGGTAGGAAATAGCTGGAGAACCACTAATGACATTACTGATACTTGGCGTAGGTAATGACGGATAACATAATATGCTTCTTTCATGATTTAAAACATCCTAATTTGATTTGTAACTAATTTTGATCTTTTTTTCCATTGACAGTATGGTTACTAGAGCCGATATGAATGAAATCTATGCTGATCTTGCAAGGCCTGGTGGTTGGAATGGTGAGTTTTGTTCTCTGTTTTTGTGGGTACCCAATATATAGAAGCTGAAGAATTGATGATTTTCAGGGTTTTGGGGTTTTAATTAGATAGTCTTTTGCTAATAACTTCACTCTGAACAAGAATTTTGTTCATAAACAATTATCTTTCTCTGAATGCAGATCCGGATATGCTTGAAGTAGGAAATGGAGGTATGACCAATGATGAATATATAGTACACTTCAGTATATGGGCCATTTCTAAGGTACTGAAAAATGAAGCTTCTTTGATTTCTTTTAACATTTTAGTGTCTTTTTACGCTGCATTTTTTTTAAACATATTTATCATCACTATTGCAGGCCCCTCTTCTCATTGGATGTGATGTTCGAAATGCGACCAAAGAAACCATGGAGATCATTGGTAACAAGGAGGTTATCGCCATTAACCAAGGTATTCGTCTTGCATTTTAAAAATCTTTTTTTTTTTGTTAAAAACTATAAATTTGATTTCTGAATCTTTTTCTTTTCAGTGTTTCTCTTAATACATTTGTTTGTTAAATGTTGAATAGATTCACTTGGGGTTCAAGCAAAGAAGGTTAGGATGGAAGGTGACCTTGAGGTACATTTGTAATCATCTACTACATGTAGTCCAGTATTTTTGTTCCTTTTAGTGACAGAGTAGGAACTTAAGTTATATATTCTCTTTTTACAGGTTTGGGCCGGACCGCTTTCAGGCTATAGAACGGTTGTCCTCCTAGTCAACAGAAGTCCTCGGCGCTCTCCGATTACTGCCCATTGGGATGACATTGGTATTCCCTCCGGTAGTGTGGTTGAGGCAAGAGATCTTTGGAAGGTAAGTTTGAATTCAAAGTCTTTAGCATATTTGGAAATGTATTATGCATTTCTATTCTCAATGTCTATTATACTACTTGTGTGCATCTTATGCATCATTTAACTTCTATTGTTGTTGTTGTTGTTGTGTCTTTTTGTGCAGCATGAGACGCTGAAGACGCAATTTGTAGGAAATATGACAGCCACCATGAATTCTCATGCATGCAAGATGTACGTCTTAACACCTATTTCTTGAGTTTTCAGACATTTATGAGTTGAGGTCATCCCCTTGTGTAGCATTGGAAATGAAGTAGTTTTCTGATAGAGGAATTTAGCAGTGTCTATAAATGTTATTAAAGACATCTTGATTTGGTAGTATAAAGGATCATGAATTTACTCCTGATTTCATTCTATAATCCCTGTCTTTTTTTTTTCAAATATTTTCCGAACTAAATTTCGCCGAGATACTCTGTCCAAGTGTGATATGCTCATGAGCATTGCTTAGCAGAAAATTAAAACTCTGAGAATGCTGATGCATAGTTGTAGATATTAATAAGTTCATGCAAGCTTGTAACATTGAGAACTAAGATCATAAAAGAATTCTAAGTCGTCAACGATTATGATGTCACTTAAGAAGCACAGCAGAGAAAGATTTAGAGTTCTAATACAAAATTCTTATTAAAATTTTTGGCAGAATTATTTTTTTGTGATTTTAAGCACATTATGAAAATGGATGGAGCTTTCTAATTTTTAAGTAATAGTATCTGATTTTCTTGATTGTTCAAATTGATTGAACTACTTGAACCTAAAATTAAGGGGTTCAAATATAAATAGTACATTGATTTATCAAAAGTGGGTTTTGGTTCAGATTTCCATTGAATAGAGTTAGTTATGGTTTTCAAGATAGTTTTAGACCCTCATTGAATAATTTCTTTCCTATAACACAAATTCATTGTTGAATCTACCCAAGTGTCTAACTAATACTGAAACTTGTCCCTGGACTTCTGAAGAAGTCAAAGCTGCGTTTCACCGAGCAGCTTTTTAGAACGGTGATGCTAGGTTTACCGATAGCTATTATGTAGGATTTTGCTGTAAGTTTAGCATTATCCTTTTTAGAATTGGTTCTTTTCAACTTAAACGGGAACTCTCACATGATTTATTCGCTTATATATGTTACTACCAGGAGGAGTTAAAGAGTTGCTTTAACAGATGCTTCAAATCCTTACTTTAAGTTAGTGACAAGCAAACCTGTTACTACATTTGATAATGAACTCTTCGAAACAAATCGCTATGAGTTAGGCTTATAATTCAAAACCCAGCCTAGATTAGGAGGATTTCTAAGGTGGTGAATGTGGTTCTAATGGAACTTCCTTGTTCCAGACGTAATGAAAACCAGAGATTAAGCTTTGCTGTATCATAGTTATCTATTTGATTGAATGTGGAAAAGCTATGGCTTCTTGATGCTTCATATCTTGGAATTGCCAGAAGCTAACTGTGGTCACAAAAGTGAAAACCTTAGTGGCCAGAACCTTTGTAAAGTGGTGACACTCCTGCTCCTGAACTGCACTCCCTTTCCCCAACTGTGAATTCGTGGTTTGAGCCACTATTTCTTATGAACATCGATACTTAATCGTCTATGCGTCCCATAGGACTCTGAAACTTAGTAACTAGAACGGTCCAAGGGTTGGTATATAGAATATCAGATATATACACATGTATATATTGAAATATGTACCTCCAACTTCTGGAGTCTGGACCATAAGATGTCTTAATAGAAAAGCATTTCTTCAGCCCAAGTCCAAATCTGTAACCTCTATAATTCAATGGATCAGAATCTGGATGGAGACACAAAAAATCAGATAATGCAATGTATTGGCTCTAGGATTGCTTATAAAAAGAATGGAATCTCTAGTTTTATTTTGTTTGTCCACCTTAACGATTAATGGAGCAATTGTAGCTCCAGTTTTAGTGTTTGATTGTAGCTACATATCTCTTTACCCACTACTCATAGAGTCTGTGTCCTCCAAGATCTTAAACTCTTAATCCCCAAGTGCTGATTCATTTTTAGGATAGTCACCTCGCCTTGGAGATCGTCCTCACTAATAATCACATTGTTCTAATTTTTACCCCATCACAAGTTGATCGAAAATTGATACTCAAATGAATAGTTTAAAAAGATTATAATTTCAATTAAGTTAGTTTTGAAAAATTGTAATTTTCAGAGTTTTTTTTTTTTTTTTTTTGAGTAAAAGGGATAAAATTTTATTGATAAGAAAAAACTATTTACACATAAACACAAGATGGGACAGCAGCTATTACATCCTTAGTATCAGCTCCCATCTTCGATTTACATCTTGAAAATTGTAATCTTTAAATATATCCTCCATAGTCCCCCACAAAAACAACAGTAATTTTACATTGAGGATAATATCATCAATAACTTTTTCTCTATTTTCAAAAGCTCTACCATTCCTCTCCATCCACAGGCCCCACCAAATAGCAAGAGGGATTAGATCCCAGATCTTCCTTTCCATGTTTGCTCCAAATTTCATCTGCCAACCATACAGCTGCTTCTTTATTGATTCGGCTATAACCCATTGCATCATATACGGCTCCAAAAAATAGTTCCATACTGCCCGAGCCATATCACAATGTAACAGCAGGTGCGAGACTGATTCTTCATCCTGTTTGCATAGCCAACATCGATTTATTATCATCATACCTCTTCTTCGCAGATTATCTATAGTTGGAATAGCATTGTGCATCGCCAACCATATAAATATTGAAACTTTTGAAGGAATAGATTTTTTCCAAATCAGATTTACTGGAAATTGAGGCCCTTCTTCTCTACACATGAACTCATAACATTCCTTAACACTATATATTAAGGAACTGGAGCTACAATTGAAGGCTCAAGAACCGGCTCATCTTTCTTTACTATCTTTTTTTTTTTTTTAAGCAACTCTCTCTTTACTATCTTACTTTACTATCTTTTTTTTAATCATTTATATCGGCTCATCTTTCTTTACTATCTTTTTTTTAAGCAACTCTCTGTTTACTATCCTGAAACTTATAGAAGGCTCAAGAACCGGTTACCCGACGGGTAGAACCGATTTAGAACCGAATTTAATCGGTTCCAATCGGGTCTACCCAATAAAGACCCGATTTCAAATTAGTACCTGATATGTGGAACTAGAATCGGTATAAACGGTTTCGGTTCGGTTCGATTCCCGAATAAACGGGTACCCGTTGACACCCCTAATTCAAATAGTGTCAAGTAGAACAATACAACATATTTATCCAACGACATACAATACCACCATGCCTATTAATCGGTCATTTTCGCTTCGTTACCAACAATATTCGGTCGCCCTGAAAACATGCGTGCCCTCATTGACTTTCGGTGAGAAGATGTTAGTCGGAACAACTTCTCTTTATTAATTGTAAACAAGGGTTATGCACGTGCGTTGCACATGTTCTTCACACTGCGTTTATTCTTTACACTGGTTTTGTGATAAACTATTAATGCAATTAATTACAAAAATAATGTAAAAAAAAACACCAAAAAATACAAAAGTTACTGAGAGAAATGTGAAAATTGAATAGGTAGTTAGGGAGAGATTTTAAGGAGAGAAAGTGAGAGAAAATCATGTAAGATATTTAAGAGAATTTTAGGGTTTAGTCCCTAGTTGATAATCGAAACTGGGTTTCGTCCCTCCATAATCCAAAAAGCTGACGTTAGTCCCTTTTTGGATGAAAATTCACATTTGGCTGTTAAATAGCACACGATTTTCAGACACATGTGGTGTTTAGACAAAACTACCCTCACGTGTTTAACACGTGAGGGACTTAAGTAAAATCACAATTTTATGCCGAAAATACCCTCATCTTCTATCCAAAGGCCTTACATTTCTCTAGCAAAAGAACATATCCAGTTTCTTCTTCCTCAACTTCCTATATTGTTCATCTAATTTTAGAATGGGTAGAGGTGGTGAATTAAGCAATTGAAAAAAGGTATGTTAGGTTTAAAAACCAGAGATAACTCACTCTTTTTAGCATTTTATATCATTGTAGTTGGTTACTGGCTTTAATCTTTATCAATAGAGGAGGATGGACCGAAAAGGGATTTAACTCAAATTTATATATTTACAGAAGGGATTTAAGACTAATTTTAATTTTTATTTTTCATTCTCTTTTGACACATTTTCTAACATGTATGTTTTCATTTTTCAGTGCCTTTTAGTGCCAACCTTCAACTTCGAAAACTTACCAGTGCTAGATCTCCTCTGCTGCCATAGAAATCTCGACGAAATCACCACAAGATGAAAAATAGAGCACACCGTCTTCTTTCCCTTCTTCAACTTGGATGAAGCCCTCTCTTTCCCCTATCTAAAACATGATCTAAACCTACAAATCGTGTCGAATCAGAAAACCCTATCTTGGGTTTTTTCGTTTCATTCTCTCTCTATCTCTAAGATGGAACAAGTTAGGGTTTTGATGCAATCCTTCTGGTTTAGCATATGAAGTTGGTCGAAGTTCTCTCTCTTTGATTGGACGTAAANGTCCTATCAACCTAATACAGACTGTTGATTATACTGTTGTACCCCAGCCGTTGGATAGAGGAGGGGGCATTTTCGGCATAAAAATATGATTTTACTTAAGGCCCTCACGTGTTTAACATGTGAGGGTAGTTTCGTCCAAACACCACATGTGTTTGAAAAACGTGTGTCATTTAACAGTTAAATGTGCATTTCCATCCAAATAGGGACTAACGTCAGCTTTTTAGATTATGGAGGGACGAAACCCAGTTTCAACTATCAACTAGGGACTAAACCCTAAAATTTCCGATATTTAATTTCTTTTCCAAAAGTGAAACGGTTATGTTTTGGTGAGAATAAAATTATTAATTTATCCCTTTTTCAGGGGCAAAAGATGACCATTATACCCTTTCAAAGTGAAGTTAAACTTTAATAAAAAATAATTTTTTTTAGGGACACCAAAAGTAAAAAGCCCCAAAAAATCCCATTCTCTTAACTAATAGTATAGATATATGACTATAGATAGATGAGGAAGGATATTGTGCCCAATCTAAAAATGCCCAATATATGCGCAATATTATTGTGGACCTACATAAAAAATAATCCAATGATATGAGGATGACCTCCTCACTATGTAGATCGTCTCCATGTAAAATTACCACATTTTAGAACTTTTAACCTTATCAAAAGTTATTTTAAAATTATCAATTAAAAAGTCACACAAATATTTTATTGGAGTTAGAAGTTTAAGAATGAATAGTCTGTTTGGACAAGGGATTTTAGGGAGGGATTTTGTGGGGACCATGGATTTTGAGGAAAAATATAACATGATTTTTCCACCAAATCCCTGGTCCCCACAAAATCCCTCCCCCAAATCCCTTGTCCAAACAGACTAGAAGTGAATTTCTATGAAGATAATTCTATATGGACCCACCCCAAGTACCTAAGAGATTTAGGCAGGTTTAAAATTGGAAAATGCTTTTTGGATTGATGCTTTTACACAACCAATGCCAAACCCTTATGTGGCATGGTGCGACCTACCAGCCTTTTACAAAATGCTTTTCTCCTCCCAAAAGTGTTTTGAAGGGGTTTGCAAGTTATGTGGCATTATGACCTACCATGCTACATAAGTTTTGAGCACTAGTTTTGTAAAACGTCGGTCCAAAAAGCCCTAGTCTTTAAAATTTGTGTGGCTATCAAGATGAAATACAAACCTGAAATTACAAAAATTCACTACTAATTCCAAGGATTAAAGGAAATACAAACCTGAAATTACAAAAATTCACAACTAATTAATTCCAGGGATGAAGGGTAATACGAAACTGAAATTACAAAAATTCATTACTAATTCCTATTTCAGATGAAGAAGAAAGTAACAGTTTTAGAGATTAGTGTTATATAATGAGAAACTTAAAATTAAGCGGTAGATTGTGGGAGCGTGAATCTGCAAGTGGCGATGAGAGTGACGGATTCAGGTGGCGATGGGAGCGATGAATCTGCAGGTGACCATTAGGGCAGTTATCTTCTTCTTCGATTCCGTTTTTTCTGTGAGATTCTGCATCATTGGACCGACGAATTAGGGCAGTTTTCTTCACCAATTCTGCAGGTGGATGGGAGTTATGGTAGTTAATTTTCTTCTTCTTCCCTTCCTCTGTTGAGATCGTGTGTGATGATTAAAGAACATGTTTTAGTTATTGATCTTGAAAAGGACGGAAGTCAAATCTTTAGAAAACGCCAGACTAAGCGAGAGCTGAATGAAGACTCTATGATCAATGTTTCTAATTAACTTTAATATGTAACAAAAAAAAATAAAAAAGAAGCCTTCCTTAATTTATTTAAGGATTTTGTTAACATGTGGGCACATGATAAGCTTTAAGGTTTTGTATTTTGTTTAGTTCCTTAAATTTGTCCAAATAAGTTGATTTTTTTATATGTATGGTATTTATACTATTTGGATTATATCTAAAAAAATCAGTTTAATCGGAGATCTGTAGCACCTTCTAGCACTACGATCACTTAATCTAAGTTTTAATAGTGTGAATGAACGGCTGACATTTAAAGTGATTTGTTTGGAGGGTTAGATATCTCTAATTGAGCTGATTTTTTGTGGACATCTTAAAAATAATAGTAACATTATATCTACAAAAAATCAAATGATTTGAAGATTTCTAACTTGCAAATCTACTCCTTACAAAATAACTTTATCGTGTGCCCTAAGGGCACACGTTAACAAGACCCTTTATTTAAATAAGGGCGGAATCTTGAAAGAACTGGATAGGAGTTGGAAATGCGTGTTTCACGTGGGTTATGTATGCGCCAGTTAGGGTCCGTCATTGGAACATAGACTTGCCTCTTCATCCGACATGGTTGTTTGATGTACTCAGTAGCCCTTATCACTCAGTTACTCTTATCCCATTTTAAGAAATGGTGTTTCTTCACCACTGATTTCTGATCTTAGTTTTAGATGTCATTATCTTGGCGGCGAAATTTGTATTTTGTGGTTTTTCGGCTACTCTAACACTCGAAAAGGGTTTTCTGACGAATTAGAATCAGATTGAGTGAGTTAAGAATTAGGGATAGGGCAAGACACGGTCAAATCTCCAGAGCTCCATTAATTAGGGTCCTTGATTTTCCCGTTGAACACGATCGAGTGATTTTGGGTTTTCTTCCTGAGAGTCGCATCTTCATTATCTAGAGATAATCGGTGGAATCAAAGATCATAGATCTATAATTTTTGAGAGGCCATTAATGGACCTCCAAAATTATGTTCGATCAGAGTTTTATCTTGGCCATTGGATTACAGATTTACGTGATGAAGTTAGATGGGATGGATTTTTTTTTTAAAAAAATTAAACCTCCACAGATGGGATGGATTTGTAAGGATAGTTTGGGTATAAAAATATAAGGACCTTAAGTGAATCACGTGTTCAGTTCGTGACGGGGGTTTTTAGTAAAATATTAATTACGTGCGAAATGTACGTGCATCTTAAAACTGCCAAAATATGCAAATCGTTAGTTCAAGAGGGTAAGTTAATTATCAAATTTTTTAGGAGGCAAAGTTCAAATAGAGATTATTCCTGGGGGGCTGCATAAGATCCTGCTTGGTACACTGCCATCAACAAAAAAACATGACTGATAGGAGTGGCACCTCTAGCAATCCTAAACTCCTAATATACCATTGATCGATCTGGTTACTCAGACCTAAAAGTAAAGGAGATCCATTAAGTTAATTAACCCTAAACCTTAGCTTGGAGAGAACAACATTAAAATTTTAAGACGATCGACTCTAACTACCCTAAATTCATTTTAGAGATTCTGTGGATAGTCCTTGACTGTGGCCAACCCTTAACCAAATCGTGGCTAGCATATAACGACACTGATGACTCTAGGATCTCTAGCTCAATTTCATCTATTTTCTTCTACATCGACTTATTACATATTTTAGAAACAAATTAATTAACTTTGGACTGTACTAGCTACTGTTGATGACGACAACTGCAATTTTTGGAGCTTCAGTGCTTAGATTTAATTAAAACCGTATTTAAATCTAATTAAACAGCCAAGCAGCAAAAAATTCGAGTAGCAAAATTGGATTCAGCAGTAATCTGATGATCTAACGTGTAACATTATGGTCAATTTTGAAGTTAAATTACAACCACAGTATGTTATCAGTTAGTGAACAAATGACGTTCGGTGTCACCGACAAGTGAAAGAATGTGACAAAAAACTCACATGCCATCCCCATGTTGACTCTCAGAAAAAATAGGATAAAGGGTTTTGCATGCAATCCGTTTCTATATATAAACCAGAACAACCCAACAAAAGTTTTAAAATTTAGACCCTTTTTTGGTTATGCAAATTGTTATTTGCAGAGTCCAAAAGACTAAAAATTTACAGAAAAACCAACACTCTGTCCTACTGGTATAAAAGAAAATTAGGACTTCTAGCCCAATCTCATCTAAATTGGACTCTGCAGTAAATCATGATGCCTGGAGAAAAGTTTTAATCAGTTGAAGTAGTAGTACTACCACACATAAAGTCATAAAGATATGGTACTGTACATGGATATAGATCATGAGGACATGGAGGATCATCCAATATAATAAAAGAGAAGAGATATATTGCCATCTTTACATAACAAACAATATTGCTAGCTATGCTGGATCCCTATTACTTCTCATGCTGTCTCATCCTCATTTGATATCATATCATAAACTCTCTCTCTCTCTCTCTCTCTCTCTCTCTCTCTCTCTATATATATATATATATATATATATATATATATGTGTTTCTCTCTCTAGATCTGTCTTTTTTCTTCTTCTAGAACCAGAAGATCTGGACAAGATGGTGAGTTAACCAAGTGGTTGGTGATATTATAAATAATATGTTAAGCTTTGGATAATCAGTCTCTCATCCAGCTAAAATAATTAATAAGCAGCAGCAGCAGCAGCAGCAGCAGCAGGGTCTTGTTGGTTTGAGTGAGACCTCTGCCCTGCCCAAACACAGACTACGACTACTATTACTACTACACCATCCTAATTAATTCGAGCAGCAGGAGTTGTACCAGTTTTATTGCATGCATATATGGGTCATCACCAAATCTTCATCATCAGCTCTGTGTTTTTCCTCTTTCTAATTTTGTTTTTCATCTCCATTGATGATGTTGCTGCTGCTGCTCGGATAAGGAACTTTGGGGGATTGAAGGATGAGAATCAGATAATTAGGAGGAAGTACTTGTTGGAAAATGGTCTGGGTAGAACACCCCAGATGGGGTAAATTAATTATTCCCCTGCTTCTTTATTTATTATTCTAAAAATTAATTACTTGCTCTTTTTTAATATTAATTCATCTTAATTTTTGTTTTTAAGATAGAATTTTCAAATTACCTTTTGCATATTAGTTTTGACTTGATAGGCATATATGCATGTATCAATGGATGTATATTAGAATAACTAAAATTGATCCAATGAATATTTGGACCTAGACTTTTTTTTTTTTTTTAATTATTTTTTTTTTGGAGAAGAATATTTGGACCTAGTTATATGTCAAATTTATTTTATTGCAATATCTCTGTATGCATTTATTATTACTGTAATATATATACTAGTGGACACCACGTGCATTCTACACATTCGGAAAATGCTAAAGAGTACGCACATTTTGGGGGATTTTCTTCCCCCAAACCCATCGTAAGGCCATTATCCCCTCGTGATTTGAATCACATCCTCGAGTTCCGTCTTGCCCAAACTTCAAGGCATGCACAACCGTCCACCTCAGGGAGGGATTCTCTTCCCCCCAAATGTGCGTACGTTCTAGCACTACTCCTACACATTCAGGTTTACATTTGGGATGATAAATGTTTGTGCTTTACATATTAAATAAAAAATGAGTTCTGCTACCCCACAGTTGTAGTGTGGCGTGAATATTGTACGCAATACTTTCTTGATTGCACGGTCAGGGAAGTGAGTGGAGGAAGCCATTGGATTAGAGTGTTTCACCCCTGGAATTAATAGGGGTTCTCGAATTCAAAGGCTCCTTCCACTCACTTAACTTTATTCTGCGGTCAAGAACACCTAAGCACACACTTGGTGGGGTAGGACGATCCTTAAATATTTTCATGTGATTTAGTAAAAATGAGAATATTTGTTTCATATTTAGTAAAATCAATTACTATGTAGCCTTCACAGTAAGATCTTGCATACTAAGGTGGTGATTTTGTGCAGCTGAATCTAATTAATGGGAATCTAAGCTTGAATTGTGTAGGATCTTCAAGCTCAGAAACTTTAGAATGAACTCATTTCCATTGTATATCAAGTCTGACATTCATCTCAAACTCGGTTTAATGTTTTACCTGACTACTCACTTAGAAAATCTAACTCTACCAAGAGGTAAAAGCATTAAAAGCATTCAAACAATACAAGTCAGATTCAGATGCCTTCAAAAAAACAAGCACGCTGAGCATGAGTACTTAGATGACTAACACCCACTTATATATGAAAATGCAATGCTTTAAAGTAGCTTGATATATCCAATCCTATCTATCACTTTGATGATCTCTAAATAAATTAAGTTAAATTTCATTCCTTATTGTGATCAGATGGAACAGCTGGAACCATTTCCAGTGTAACATTGAGGAGAAGCTGATTAGAGATACAGGTGAGGTTCTTTCTTTCAGTATCTTTCTCTTTGATTCTTTGACTTACATACTATATATGATGATCTAACTCAATATATCCATCTTTGAATCAAAACCTAAAACTGAAATATTGCTGTATGTTGTTATATTATATTATGTATATATTAAGAAGCTAACTGATTCATTAATTCAAACTCTTCCTACAGCTGATGCAATGGTGTCAACTGGTCTTGCAGCAGTTGGATATGAATACATAAATTTAGGTAAGACTTTAGTTAATTAATTAGCATTCGGATACAATTCACTTGGTTCAACGAATCTTAAAACTCCATATTCAATTTTATCCAGAACAATGTCTTCCTTAATTCAAACTGTCTTGGTATAAGCTTTTGGTTGATTAGTACTTCAATTCATGTCCTTTTTGGCTTTTCTTTACCTCTGTTTAAACTTCAGACCTGAACATTATTGTTGGATATGTGCCCAAGTAATATACATTCTCTCTCTAAAGGTTTGAGCTATTAGAAATGGTTGTTAACATGGTACCAGAGTTAGAAGTCTCTAGAGGTCGACGTGGTTCAAGTATCTAGTGTAGCACTGAGCAGTGTTGTTAGATGCGTGCCCACTCCTTGTTAGTCAATCTACCGGTCCTTCCTGTATACAGTGGTACTCCAGTATCTAACAGTTTGAGCTTTAGAGTAAGTAGCAGTTAACAACATGGTTTCATCGATCGATCCTAATATTCATAGCAATACCATCTCATTTGATTTGAACTCTCTCTTACCCTGTTACCATCTCAATATTTGATGATGAATGAGTCTTGATTAGTATTAGGAACATGGTTTCCTAACTGTATTTTGTTTTCTTTTGATCAGATGATTGCTGGGGTGAACTCAATAGAGATTCTCAGGTACTTTTAGCCGGTTGCTAGGCCTTAAATCCTCTAAAACTAAAGCTTGCCTCGCCACATCTAAGGGTGCTTTGGTGGTTGAACTCCTAAGTTTTTCTAGGGTTCTGTCACCAAATGGATGGATGAATAATCTGGTCATTCTAGACTGTTGATCTGATAAGGACTCTCAATTAGAAGCATTTCTGGCTCCAATCACAGAGACCCATGCAAACATATAATGCTAAAACCAGATTAATTGTTACAGAAAACACTGGATTAAGCTTCAAGGATTTTCCTGTTTGGCAGGGAAATTTGGTTCCTAAAGCTTCAACATTTCCTTCTGGAATAAAGGCTCTAGCAGATTATGTCCATAGCAAGGGGCTCAAGCTTGGAATATACTCAGATGCAGGGTAAGATTTGTAAAGTGTACACTAGCAAATACTTGATGACAGGAATTAAGCTAAAGGGATGATTTGCATTTGTCAGGACCTATACTTGTAGTAAGAAAATGCCTGGATCACTTGGCTATGAAGAACAAGATGCAAAAACCTTTGCTTCATGGGTATAGTTGCTTTAATTCAGTGATCGATCTTTCTAGAAGCATATATGCCGCAGTTTGATAAGCTTTTACTACTCTCTTTTGTTAAGTAAATTGTTCGAATTATATACTAACTTTGTATGACTAAGTAATTGAAATGTTCTGTCTAGGGAGTTTGAATTATGTACTAATTTTGTATGGCTAATTATTTGAAATTTTCTGTCTAGGGAGTTGACTACTTGAAGTATGATAACTGTTATACTACTGGTACTAGCCCTAAGGAGAGGTACTTTTCTTGCCATATTGTGTGTGTATGTAGTCAGTGATCACATATGTATGGTACAGAGGGTGCCAACTTGCTAAATTGGCAAAGTTAATGTTGAAAACTGTGGTTGTGATAGAGTTCTCTCATTTTGAAGTCATCGATGGGCCTTTATTTTTTTGGTGAATTATTGAAACAGGTACCCTAAGATGAGCAAAGCTTTATTGAACTCAGGAAGAACCATCTTCTTCTCCTTATGTGAATGGTGAGTCAGTTTCATCATACATAAGAAGTGGGAAAGAAGGAAATGTGTTCTATTATTACCAGTAGAAAGTCCGAGATCATCTTCATTGCAGTAATTTTTTTAAGATTGAACTGAGAGGAAAATACTGTTTTCCGGCTACCAATACCTACTTCAGATCTTCTCTGGTATAATAATGTTTTAAGTGTATTAACACATACAATGGTGCGTTGTTTTTTAAGTTCATCGAAGTTTTGCATTATTTCAGGGGACATGAAGACCCAGCAACCTGGGCACCAAGTTTGGGAAATAGTTGGAGAACAACAGGGGATATTGAGGATACCTGGGAGAGGTAAGAAGTGTTCTAAAACACATCAAAACACAGTTTTAGGAGGTCTATTTAGCACCTCTTTTGAAAGAAATTTTTTTCACTTGCACTGTATATAGCTTAATTTGATCGAATTACGTGATCTTACTCTTGATTCTAGTATGACATCTCGGGCGGATCTAAACGACAAATGGGCTTCTTACGCTAGACCCGGTGGATGGAATGGTAATGTTTTATTGCAAGTTGCTTTGTATCCAACACAAGTTCATCAGGAGAAGGTTCTGCATGTTTATTATGATCAAATAGAATTTCTTTTCCACCTTTGTTCAGTATACTCTGTTTACTTGTATGTTAGATCCCGACGTGCTCGAAGTAGGAAACGGTGGCATGACAACAGAGGAATACTGCTCACACTTCAGCATATGGGCATTAGCTAAGGTGACACTGTTAGATTTTATATGTGTGCTCTTGTTTTGTTTTTGTTCTTCTCTTTTTTTTCTTCTTTTGTCAATTCGATCTTTATTTTTTTTGTTTCCCTTTTTGCACCTGAAATAATCAGTACTGACTAGCATGTGTTCTTATGTATGTTTAGGCTCCACTGTTGATTGGGTGTGATATTCGATCAATGAACAATGTGACGTCTGAATTGCTAAGCAACAAGGAAGTCATTGCAGTTAATCAAGGTATGTTACAGTTGTAATTTGGTGAATGAATTCATGTTATCAAGCAGTTGAAGGTTAAAGACATTTTAAGAAACAAAAGAATCCATAACAAGTTCTTGAGGTGGGTTTATCAGTTTTTATCTTGTTATTAATTGATATGAACAGATAAACTTGGAGTTCAAGGAAAAAGGGTTAAGAAGGATGGGGATTTGGAGGTAAAATTCTCTTACTCTCCCAAATCATTAAACCAAAATTTCTATGTTAAGGTTAAATTGTATATAAATTTGTAAACTTGGAGATCTCTTCTGTCATTCAATCTTCAACTAAAAAATCTTTAAAAGTTTTATGCTGAAGAACTAAGTCCTTGACTAAAGATTTGTACAGAGAACCTCACCCATTTCATCCCTCAAAATATGCAGGTTTGGGCTGGTCCTCTTAGTGGTGACAGGGTGGCTGTGGTCTTATGGAATAGAGGATCTACACAGGCACAAATAACAGCTCATTGGCTGGATATTGGTTTTAAACCGTCAACTGTTGTAGATGTTCGAGACTTATGGGCAGTAAGATTCATAAACAAGGCTTTTTCTGATTATTATCCTTCTTTATTATGTTATTCAACCATAGTACCATCATGGCTTAACATGAATTTTATGTTTAAATTGGTTGAACATTCACAGCATTCTACAACAGCTTCAGTGAAGGATCCTCTATCAGCTACTGTGGATTCTCATGCTTGCAGAATGTACGTTCTCACACCGAAATAGGAAACCAAGAGAGAAACATGAAACAGAAGTAGGAGAAAAGAATATGCATAGATAAAACACCATGAAAATGTTGGCCAGAAGGAAGTTAAATTCTGTTGTAATTGAAAGCAAAATAAAGGAAAGGCTTGAAGGGAAGTATTTGTACTTTTCAATAATCAATCCCCATTAGATTATTAGCATAATATAAGTGTTTATTTAGGAGTGCAACTTTGTTGACCCACATTTAACTGACAATAAGGCCTATGATGTGATTGGTCGGGGCTTAAACGGTCAACTCCACCATCCCGCAGACCTTTGGGACCATTTAGTGATTTGCGCAGGGAACGTTGAATTATCAGAATCCATGGTGTTGAATTCAGAAAAATGTTAGAAAAACCGAATACATGATGATGAAGACGTGAGACCTAGCAGGCTGACACCACATATAAATCTCAATCAAGATCTGCTAATCAGGATAATCCTAACCATCTAAATAATATCATTCCTTTGTTCTAAACAATGCAAGGTCTTGTTGGCAAAAGGAAACCCAATAAGGATTCATTATTTTTGCTACATTCTAATAAACAGTCCTGGGAAAGATTGCTTAGACAACAGAACAATAATTCAGTATGGGAAGATTTGTACCTGTAAATCTGTACAACAACTTTCTTGGAAGAGATCTCATGAAGATAAGCAAGGAATAGATGGAAAGCTTCTTTTAAAGCCAGGGATAACCAGGGTCCACAACGCATTAGCAGTGAAGCAACGGAAACCACCTTACATAGATATGTCTGAGTGATTCCCTGATTCATAGACATAGATCCCAAGAGATATTTAAGTCTATCTCAGAAAACCTACATTAACAAAGCCTTAAAGAGGTTAAGAATGAAAGACTACTCTCCGAGTGTAGCACCCATTGTCAATGATGCTAAGTTTTGTGACACCCTAAAATACGCCTAGACCTTTTCCCTAGATCTTAGAATATTTTAGACATTCAGGGGTATAAGTGTATAGGTGAGAACAACTGAAAAACAGCGCGTGATGGACCCAAAGCTCAAGTTAAACCAACCCGGAGTTGACGGACTGTATTGAGGGAGAGAGGGAGAAAACAACAAAACAGACCCAAAATGGGAATTGGTGGCTGGTAGACCTGGCAACGGGCTAGGGTTAGGGTTATTAGGGTTAGGGTTGGCGGGTTTTCGAGCTAGGAAGCCTCAACCCTAATCCTAGCTCGTTTATTAAACGGGCCAATTTCTCCAACCCTAGCCCTAACCCTGGTAACCCTAACCCTAACTCTAATAACCCTAGTTATATTAATCTTCTCTATTGTTTTGATTTTTATTAATTAAGTTTTAATTAAGAGGGAGAAGAAATAGGTTTTAATTAAGAGAGAACAAATGGAATTAGAATGGAGCTTTAATGAAGACTTAAATAAGGTTTTATATAGAGAGAGAATGAGTGGAATCAAAATAATTTTATCAAAATCCTAATTAATGTTTGCTTAGGCGTGTTGGCGGGTTGGCTCGCGGGTTACACAAACCAACCCTATATTTTGACGGGTTGAAAGACCCCAACCCCAGCTCGGCCCGTTTAATTGGTGGGTCGAGTTAGGGCCGGGTTATTAGGGTCGGGTTGGCGGGTTAGGGTTGATTTTGCCAGGTCTAGTGGCTGGTCTGCAGCTGCTTGGAGAAAGAAACTAACATCCTACTATTTTGCGTTCATTAGCAGCAGTTGCTAGGAAAACTAAGCTACAAAGCACAAGTTTTGACTAATCAACAAAAGAAGTTGGAGTTACCTTTTCACCAAATTCACAAGCTTGGTTTGCAGTAATGAATGCCAGATGTTCTGACCTCAAAATGGTAGGTCTTTAATAAGTGTCACGTTGAGCTGAGAAAAACAAAAAACACGAAATGTTGAACTCAGCAAGTTCTACAACTTTTCCAACATGCGATTTTTTAACAAGGCAGAATATGGAAGAATGGAACCTGGGACTTTTATTCTAATGAAATCCCTCAACTATTAGACAAACAAAAAACACAGAGCACCAGTGAGGAGTTCTCTGTTACAGCCTTACAGGTTGAAGGATCTAAAAGAACAAGAGGATTGCTGAAAATGATGTGGATTGAGATGGTAAGGAAAAAGGATCTGAAACACACCTTAACATGGGATATAGCTTTAGATAGAAATTGATGGTGAAACAGGATTTTCATGCTGCCGGCCTTACAGTTGGTACAACTGATTGTAAATGATGAATGATGAGTGCAAGGTAGACCTATTCATAGGAATCATAGAAAATTAGCAATACGACTGGCCACTAAAATAAGCAAAGGCACAAGGATAAAAAGAAAGATTATACTCTAAGAAATTTAAAACTACTAGAAGTAACTTCATACCCCCTAATGCAGTCTCTGTGTCGCTTCTGGCTCCACTTTGATGAAGGTAGGTTTCCCTTCAAAACAAATACCCTCACCTTGTTTGCTCCCACATAATGAAATGGAAAGCAAAAAGGAAGAGAAATCACCAGAAATCCCTGCATGAGCATGATCCAGATTCAAAATGGTGGAAGCGGTGGCCATCTCTCACTATGAGGTGCCTGCTGGTAATCTTCGAGATAAATTTAAAGGCAGAATGACAATCATTGCAAGTTCGCAGGTTTTTGATGATCCTCAAAGTGGTACCCGGCTCAGTACTAAGCAGCCCAAATGCAATAGCCAATCTCTCACTGTGAACCCTCAATGCTTCTTCCCTCTCTTCCTTCTCCAAGTCATGCATTGCCATCTCTGTTTCTGCGACATACCCAGCTTCTCTTAGTTTAGCATTTAACACATCTAACTTTTCATAGATTTCAACTGATCGATGATGAGATTGATCTCCAACAAGGAAAACATGGATGGAACCATTGACCTCAATCTGGCTCCACCCAGGTTCCTTCACCAATCCTTTATCGTTCATCAACCGTCTCATGGTTGCTGCGTCCTTCCACCTCCCTATAGAGATATACATATTAGCCATTAATATATAATTGCTTGTGCCGTGAGACTCTAGATCAAACAAGCGTTTAGCTACAAACTCTCCTAATTCAATGTCGCGATGTTTTCTACATGCACTCAGCAATGGAACCCAAGCTTGAGCTTGTACTGGTTCAGGCATCTCTTCGATAGTGTTCAAAGCCAATTTCAAGTACCCAGCTCGACCAAGAAGATCTACCAAGCACAAATAATGCTCTACACTAGGTACAATCCCATCTCTTTGCATACATTCGAAAAATTTCATCCCCTCTTCTACAAAACCCGAATGGCTGCAAGCTGATAATACTCCTGTGTAAACAACAGAATCAGGCTTAATTCCTTCTTGTCTTTGCATCTTAACGAAGAGATTGAGAGCTTCCTCCCCCATCCCATGAATCGCATAACCATTTATCATGGAACTCCACATGGTTAAATCCCTATTACAAGCCCTGTCAAAGACTTCCTTTGCCCTTTCTATGCTTCCACATTTGCAATACATGTGAACTAATGAGGTTTGAACTCGCAAATCCGAGTCTAACCCATTCATCCTAATGTACTCTTCAATCTCTCTTCCCAAGCTCAATGACCCCAGATCAGCACAAGCTGAAAGAACAGTAGCTAATGTTACTTCATTCGGTCTACTACTTGTGTTCAACAAAATTTTAAACAGATTTAACGCTTCATTAGGATATCCAAAATGGGTGTAACCACTTATCATCGCTGTCCATAAGAAAGTACTTTTCTCATGCACAAGATCGAAAATCTTTCGAGCAGATACAAGGTCACCACATTTTGAATACATACTCACAAGTGAGTTCTCAACTGGTTCATCACAATCACACCCACTTTTAACTATTAAACCATGTAGTGATGAAGCTACGAAGACTCTCCCCACTTGGGTACATCCAGAACTGAGATTTATGAATACAATAGAATCCAGACTAATTTGTTCTTGACGCATTTGGTTGAAGAGATTGAATGCTTCACCAACATCACCAATTTTTATAAAACCCCCAATAATTGCTGTCCAGGAAATGGTGGATTTCTCAGCCATCGAATAGAACAAGGCCCGAGCGGCATCTATTTGATCAAACTGTATATACATACTCATAATTGAATTCGAAAGAAGTAAATCAGAAGTTAACCCAAGTTTAATCCCATAACAGTGGATTGATAAACCATGCCAAAGAGCCCCAAAACCCGAGCCAGAACAACCTGACACAATACTCACTAGTGTGCTAGAGCTTGGCTCCAAATCCAGAAATCTCATTTGTTTCAAGAGCCCAAATGATTCATCAATCTGAAAATCCTTGCAGTAGGCAGAAATCATCGAATTCCAAGAAACTACACTTCTTATTGGCATTTCATCAAACAAGTGGCGGGAAGAGGACAAATTCGAACATTTCGAATACATATCGATCAAAGCTGTTTGAACAAAGACATCACCTTGAAAACCCATGAGGAAAACATGGGTATGAATCTTTGTGCCGTCTCGAATAGAACCCAACTTGGCACAGGCCTTTAAAACCAGAGGGAAGGTGAAGTTGTTTCCATGAACCCCAGATTTAAGCATGGAGGAATAAAGTTTAAGAGATTCTGTGAAGAACCCATCATTGGTAGAGGCTCTAATCTTTAAATTCCAAAAGAATAAGGGTAGTTTAGGGATTAGTTGGTGACTGAATTGCATCAGTCTATTTCATTTGCATTTAAATAAAGATAATGTAAACCACCTTCTCTAGATACCCTTCCAATGTTTGAAGTTTTGAAAATTCTTTTACCCGTATAAGTAACTTGGGACCCGGATTTGACTCACGCCTAACGTGGGTCAAGAAGACCCCACCATGTGATTGGTGTAATCTTAACGGTAAAAAATGTGGTGGTTAATAGTTACCCGCTCAATCCAACTGTCACACTCACAGAAAGCTCAAGTCTTGGAGCTCGAGAGTGCAGTAGAGTGCTTCATAGAATGTTCAACATGTTCTTTCTTTCTTTATTGTCTTCTTCTTTACCTGTAATTTCTTCTTTCTAACTGCAAACTCCCAAACCCTAATTATACGATAGAAAACTAATCTTCTCTCTCTATAGAAAGAAGAATAAAAAATGTCAACAACGACCACTTCCTATCTCGCTCACACCAAATCTTACTTATTTTGTCCGCCAAATCCGCTGTTTTTCAACCCTCGAAGCAACCATGGTCCTTCGAGGTCACCTACTAGGGTTTCAGCTATACCCAATTCCTGGGTTAGGACTAGGGTTTCGATTAGAGTGCCGAGAACCCTCGTCACTTGCAGAAAGACCAACTCCGAAATGGAAATGGACTCCCGCCCGGTTGATTGCGTTGGTACTGGTCTCGACGTTGAATGCGTCGTTTCTTCCTCTGAAACCTCTGAAACAGATCAGTTATTGCAGCAGAAACAGAGCTCAACATTTGAAATTGAGGATAAAAATGGAAAATTTGATGTGGGTTTTGTTGGTGGGATCTGGGAATGGGCTCTGTTAATCTCTCCATTCTTCTTCTGGGGAACCGCAATGGTGGCCATGAAGGAAGTTTTTCCCAAGGCCGGACCTTTTTTTGTTTCTGCTTTTCGGCTTATCCCAGCAGGAATTATGTTGATAGCATTTGCTGGATCTAGTGGGAGAAAGCAACCTTCTGGAATTATGGCGTGGGTTACGATCATTTTGTTTGGACTTGTTGATGCTGCTTGTTTTCAGGTGAGGTTTGCATAAAGAAATTGTCTTTGCAACTGAAAATGTTTGAAAACTTTAATTAATCATGTTAGTAGTAATCTGTATTTCAAGTAATTGTCTTTGGAATTCTCTTGTTGGATCAATACTTTAGATTTGAAGTGTTGTTAAATATACATGATTACTAAGGTTTGAATTATCTTTACATTTTGTCAGGGATTTCTTGCTGAAGGTTTGCAGAGGACATCGGCCGGTTTGGGTAGTGTATGTTCAATTTTTATTGTTCTGGCAGCTACAGTTTGTTTCCATTGCTACTAAAAGTAAAATAAATAAGGTGAAGAAAAGAAGAGAAAATGAGTAACCACTTGGAGGAAACTCAAATTATGTGATTGTTACTCATTTCGAAAATTACATTCCTATTAACAGTCACTTGGTGAACTTTGGCTTTCTAGGCACTTTATTTGATTAGTTTTGTGTTTATTTTTTCGGTCTGTTGTTCTCATGAGCAACCTTAGGTCAGATGTTTAGTGCAAAATTAGTTGGATCTATAGCACCATGAAGTTTGAACAAGTTTGTATCGAATTTACAACTGAATGAAGGGTGGTCACTCGGACCATTAATGTACATTATTGTGGATTTTTTCCTCCACTTACTTCATTTATAGCTTAAATTGAAAATACAGAAACTTCCTTTCTTTTGTAGTCTTCAATTTGGCCTTGTTTTATTTGAGACTTTCTTCAATTTCACTGACCTTCTTTGAGTCTTTAACTGACACTACTTTTTAACGGGTCTTAACATAACATATTAATCCACCTAGTGCAATAAAAAAAGATAACTTAATATTTTGATGTGGTTTATCATATTTTATTATGTTATCCTAGTTGTGCAGTTTGTGTCCCAGACAACCTAATTTATCTTGCACTGAAAATTACAGGTGATAATTGATTCACAGCCTTTGACTGTGGCCATACTTGCATCTCTGTTATTTGGTGAATCCATTGG
This sequence comes from Macleaya cordata, assembly GCA_002174775.1. Classification (NCBI taxonomy): domain Eukaryota; kingdom Viridiplantae; phylum Streptophyta; class Magnoliopsida; order Ranunculales; family Papaveraceae; genus Macleaya; species Macleaya cordata. The sequence continues at coordinate 828,544 of MVGT01001847.1, read as the reverse complement.
GGTGGTTGGAGCTGCAGGGCTTGTGCTTGGTGTCATAGGACTTCTACTTCTTGAGGTAAAGTTCTCATGAACAACTATTAACTCATAGTTGCACTTTGACTGTGGCTGTACTGGATTTGCCTCCAGTTTATATGGTTTCAATGTCTTTAGCTTCCGCTATTAACTCATAGTTGGACATACAAACTTCATCTGATGAAGTCATTAAAAATGCAACTCATCTTTCAATTATACTCGTGCATATGTTACTAATGCGGATGTAATGGTGTTTCTTTTCCAGGTACCTGCACTGCCATCGGAAGGGAGTAATTCTTCACTTTGGGGGAGTGGGGAGTGGTGGATGCTTCTTGCTGCTCAAAGCATGGCAGTGGGGACTGTCATGGTCCGTTGGGTGTCCAAGTACTCTGACCCTGTCATGGCAACTGGATGGGTATGTTCTATCATCTTCTATCTAATTTATAAGCTCGGCTCCTTAGTTTGTGCCATTTCATGACACGTTATTGCTGTGTGTGGCACATCATACTTGTTTGTTTACATATATATGTTTTTGTGTGTGTATTATGTTTCTTCAGTAATAATGAGGAGGGCTTCCAGATTTGGCCACCACATGAACCTTTGACTTTTGATACGAAACATGTTGGTTTCCTGGACCAAAACCTAGGTGCTCTGATGATTTTTTCCATCAGATTAGTTTGCAATATTGTTATTGCTATATTTTACACCATGGCTTTAATGGTAGAGGAAACACATTTTATTCAGTGACTGGGACTGTTCATCATCACTCTATGATTTCTTCGATGAGGACATTGATTGGAATGTCACTGGTTGCATATGCTAAATTGCAACTTCATGGTTAACTGAGAAGCTAAAATGCTTGAGAAAGAAATGCCGCATAACTAATGTATTTAAATTTTTACAACAGCACATGGTTATTGGTGGGCTCCCTCTCTTGGTGATTTCCGTACTCAATCATGATCCTGCCATCAGTGGGGGTCTCAAGGAGCTTACTTCCAGTGATATTTTAGCACTCATCTATACATCCATCTTTGGAAGTGCCATCAGCTACGGCGTGTACTTTTACAATGCAACAAGAGGTTGTTTGTTCTATATTATCTGCATATCAGATTTACCTGTTAGAGTTATGTATGGTTTTAGATCTATCTGCTTTGCCCTGAGATAATTTACTAGTTTTTCTTTCTCCCATCCTTTTAAGTTCCAGGGATATATCTTGTTATTATGTAAAATAGAGATCGCCTTCTAAGACGGTATATCCGACTCATATTTTTAGGTCTGATTATCCATTGCTGATGCATTTACAGGTAGCTTGACGAAGCTCAGCTCCCTCACCTTTCTAACACCAATGTTTGCTTCAATTTTTGGGTAAGATTGTCATAATCCCATTCCCATAGACTTGTAGAGGAGCAAAAGCAGCATATCAGTTTATGAGAATAATGAGCTCTATCAGTTTACGAGATTTTTCTTAGCGTTGTTGTTTACTACTTTATTCTAAATAGTATTTTACATTTATGTCCCAGGTTTTTATATCTTGGTGAAACTTTCTCCGATGTGCAACTCTTTGGGGCATTGGTGACTGTGGTTGCTATTTACATGGTCAATTACCGTACCAGTATTGAATGAAGCATGGGATGGAAGGCGTTTTGTAGCTAACGTATATATTACACAAAAGAAGAAAGAAGAAAGAAGAAATCAATAGTTTGCAGTTAAACTTCGTCTTCTTCAGTAACGAAGCCTGCTGGGGTTGGCTGAAGACGACGTTACTGGATTTCGTACTCGTGAGACCCCCAATGTGTTGGGCTCAGGTCTCAGGTGTCGGCCAGTGTATTTACTTTGTAAGTAGCCATATCATACAGTAACAAAAAGGAAAGAAAGGTATACAAGAGGGAGTAGGTTTGAGGGTTCAGGGTTGATGGCTGGCAGCTGTTGTCAGATAGGAGGAGATACAAGGGCTATAGCCCGCTACTTGATTGATTGTTGTAATGGAAGAGGACATTTTGATTTGGAATGACCAGGAGGTGAGGGGGGAAATGTTTGTTCTTCATTTGCCAATTTTGTTTCCCAATAGTTCTGGAAATGTTTTACTCTGGAAGTGTAGTTTGGCTGATACTGTTTTTTTTTTTTACATGATTTCTTACACTGTGATCTCTGTTGCCGCATAAGATGATCTACGAGTTGATTTTTTATTTTTGGTGAAGATGTTCTTCTCACCATGTAGGTCGTCTTCATTGAAAATCAATCCTATTTCAATCTCTCATTATTAAAAATGAATGCAAAGAGATTTTAAACTTTTCAACCATATGGTACATGGAACAAAGAAAAAGTTAGTCACCCAATTTACAAGTGGGTAAACAACACACCACCATGCTACATCTGCTATTTTGTTCACCCACCATTCTACATATGCTATTTTGTTCACCCACTTCTCTACCTAGCATCCTGTCGCTAGGTGTTATACGGTCAATCCTAGAGGTGTTAATTGTGCCGTGCCGGCACGGCACGGCACGAGCACGGCACGGGCACGGCACGAGCACGGCACGGCACACTGGCACGGCACGCCAATGGCACGAGCACGGCACGTTTAGGCACGAAAAATGGCACGATTAGGCACGACAAATGGCACGAGTAGGCACGATTATAGCCGTTAAACGTGCCAACGGTCGGCACGTTTATAGCGTTAGTTGTGCCAACGGGCGGCACGGCACGGCACGGCACGATTAGGCACGATTAGGCACGATTATCAGTAAAAACGGCTATTTTTTGTTTTTTTTTGTTTTTTT
>MVGT01001847.1:803430-823855 GCA_002174775.1 Macleaya cordata | reverse complement strand
GTGCCGTGCCAATGTGCCGTGCCGTGCCCAGTCATTTGTGTTCATGGCACGGCACGGCACGGCACGGTTATTAATCGTGCCAGCCGTGCCTCGTGCCGTGCCAGCACGGCACGCTACTTAGCCGTGCCGTGCCAGCACGGCACGGCCCACTTAACATCTCTAGTCAATCCCCACTTCCCTTTCACTTTGACTCCCAAACATGGTTATATCGTAGGCGGTAATGTACACCCAGCCACAAAAGTGGGTCAAGAAAACCCTATAATATTTGGACAAAAAAAAAATAGCATCTTCTCTAATCCTGATCGTTCATCTATCTGTCATATCCTACATACGGTCTAGATTCGACAACCCAACCCTCACTCACTAGTCACTACAGTGAGAATTGGATTATCCAGGGAAGTAATCTGTTGCAGGCGTAAAAGTAGCTAGCAATGGAGGAGATAGAAAAGCAAAAAGAAAACCATTAAAAATAGTACAATACACCAGGTTTTCCTTTCAAAATTGGAACACAAACAAACAATGAACTGCTACACCTGCTGCTCCTCCTCCTCCTTCATCAATACTCCTCCATTTCCTTCATCATCTTCTTCTTCTTCCTCATCATCCACTTCATTTCTTCTTCTTCGTCATCATGGCAAATCTTTGTCTCACCCATCTCTCATCATAACCACCCACAATCAAAATTTGATCAAAGTGAGAGCAAGAAGAAGAGGAAGAGATGTTATTGAAGATGATGATTCTGGGGAGGATGATGTTTTTACATCAGCGACAACAATAACAGAAGTACCAGCAAAAGGGTCAGGAACGACAGCGAGAGGGAGGAGATTACTGAAAGTGAGAGAGGAGAAGAGAAAGAGAGAGTATGATCGACTCCACAATTACCCATCCTGGGCTAAAGTCCTGGAAGATGCCTGCAAAGAAGATACCGAGCTCCGTGCTGTACTTGGGGATAGCATTGGGAACCCTGACTTAATGAGGCAAAGGGTCGAACAGAGAGTTCGTCAGAAAGGTCGTGACTTTCGCAAATCCAAGACCGGCTCTGTTCTTGCCTTCAAAGTTAGCTTCAGAGAGTAAGTGTTATTAGTAGTAAAACCTAGAGAGAGAAAGAGAGAGTGTTTACATACAAGTAGCTGTTAACATCAATTGTTTGGGAATTTGATGCAGCTTCAATCCTGTGGATTCCTATATATGGTTTGAATTATATGGATCTCCATCTGATCGAGATGTTGACCTCATTGGTAGTGTAAGTATAGTTTTTCCCCCGTTTCTGCTACTACTACTCAGTTTCTCCTTTTATTCCTTCTAATATCCATCTCTGAAGACTGAAGTGAATTAATAGGGCAAGCAAGTCTGCATTTTTTTTTTTTTTTTGCTTCATCAAAATTTGATGACTATTTTGCAGGTTATTCAATCATGGTATGTGATGGGCCGTTTGGGAGCTTTTAACTCTTCTAATCTGCAGGTTTGTTCATTACATTTTTCTTTTCTCATTACATTTAGCTCAGCTGGTATGGGGTGAACTCAGCTTGTGATAACACCCATTTCCCATAGCTTTCTGTTTCTATACTGCAAGATTGTGCTTCATTAGCTTCTATTTTAAGTGTCTTCTTTAGAGGATTATATGGGTTGTCCCATAAACAGTACATTTCAAACATATTTGGTCCTGGTTTTGGTTTTCTTGTGATATAACAAGAAATTCTATTAACCTTTTGCACACTGTATGGGTTTCAGTTGGCAAATTCATCCATGGAGTATGATCCCCTTTACGATGCGGACAAGGGTTTTAATGTTATGCCTTCTTCATTCCATGATATCGGTGATGTCGAATTCCAGGACAACTGGGGCCGGGTTTGGTAGGAGTCATTGGTTTTTTGTTAGCACTGCTTCTATGTTTGTGTAATTGATATTATCTTAAATATCTGTATATGGGAATAGCTAACCAGTGTGATTCATCAAACAGGGTAGACATTGGAACTTGTGATTTCTTTGCCATAGATGTGCTCCTCAACTGCTTAACTGTATTGAGCTCAGAGTAAGTCTGTTACTTATCAAACTACTTTTGTGGAGAGAAAATGATAACAGTATAAAAACTTCTTTTTCTCACACCTAGATCTAAAATAAACTAGTGAGCATTGCATTTTAGGTTCTTTACCTTAAAAGAGCTAAAAGATTACACATTATGAGAGCTACCTATAATCAGTCTGTTTTTTTAGCATTGCTTGAGACCAGTAAATGAACCACTCTTCCGTATATAAACTGTTTTAAGTGTTAAACTTTGTTGACTTAATATTACTCTTTGGCAGGTATTTAGGCATTCAACAGGTGGTTTTTGGTGGTCGTCGCATGGGCGACTGGGAAGAAGGGATGACAAGTCCTGAAGATGGATACAAGTACTTCAAGATATGAACTGAAACAAGAGTGGGTTCTTCTGTCCATTCCCTTGAAGCAGTAGAAAGGACTACATACAGCTCCAAAGCATAGATGAAACATGGGTTTATTCCTTGTTCGAAAGGATTCAAAGAGGCAGCATAACAGAATTGAACCCCGTATGGCACGACAGATCAGATCTGATAGCCAGAGCAAAACAAGCGAATATGTATTTGGCAAATGGGGTTTCAACCACAGTATTGTTACATTTTGTTCTCTTCTGTTCTTTAGCTTGGCTTAAAGCAGTGAGATACTATTTCAAAAAACAATAGTTTGATGTGGACACTGTCTCATGTAGGAAAATAATTTTTCCAATAATGTAACAGTGAAGTGAAATGTAATATTTCTTACCTTATGAAACATAAAATTATCATTGGTTGAATCACTACATGCTCTTTGTAAGCCCTTTTTTACAATGCTACTGCTATATGGCAAACGAGAATCAGAATTAAATTCTCTGTATTGAAATATAACCTAAAAAATTTCCTGGCATGTAGCTCTCTCTGGGACGCCAATACCAGATGCTTTCAATCTGATTTGGTTAACCGAATTCTACTCACAAATAAGCAAGGCTTAGATAAAGCATCATGGTCCTCGCATCTTCTCAACGATGTTTCTGCTCTTTTCTTCAATGTGGCGCCTCTTTTCTTCAAGTTTCTCACTCACCTTCTTCCCCAAATCCATCATCCTTGCTCTCCTTCCTATTCTCTTGGGATTTGGATCCTCATTGAAAGAGCCAAACTGTTTTTCCCTCCTCATAGACTCTGAAGGTGACTCATGTTCTTCTTGGCTATCCAATCTGTTGTATGTCTCATTATGTGATTCATTTTTCCTTATTAGAGGAGTCTTCAAATCTGGTATAGAATGGCTGCTGCTAGTGGACTGACTGGTGGAACTTGATGCAGATAGGCTACGTTTTGACGAAGACTCCAACTCTTCAGACTGTTCAAGAGTCGGTTGTTGAATCTTTTTTTTTTCATGCTTATTGTCCTCTAGATGATTGCTACTGGGCTGTTGTTCACTAACCTTACTAGCTTCAAGCTTGATTTGAACCTCCTCAGGTTGACAGTTCGACACTTGTGCTGCAGGATCATTAACTGTTTCTTGTTTAACCCATATAAATGGCGCAGCTTTGCGGGGGATCCAGTCATCCTTTTCCGCTAACATCCATGGGATACATACACTTTCACAATTCGGAAGTACTAAAGTATCACGGATCGCTGCCTGCAAAAAAGATACGATTATCAACCTAAAGTTCCTGGGAGTTCAACTACCCGACCAATATACACGTGCACATACCTACTAACAGACACCAGAAAGGAAAAAATTTAGCAATACAATCTTTTTTCTGGATGGTCGAGATAAAAATTTCGATTCAAATGCTTTGTTTCAATCATGACAAAACATGCACAGTGGAATAATTACAAAGAGAATTAGCAAACGAAACAATGATGGTCAGACCTTAAACCGATTCCCCAGGATCACAGCAACATGTCCGCTAGTGATTTTGTGGTCTCCAACAGAAGAGTCAATGTTGAAATCAATGTCAGGCATTGATATGAATGAAAACCACAGCTGATCAGAAGGAGGTGGCTTTATGTGCAACCGCACAGTTCCTCGAACCGATGCAATCCTTATAGCCAAGGAGATGGGCACCTGCAATTCAAAAGGATTCAGTACAAATAAAATGTTCGGAGTAGCTTATGAAGTGTTGCTATATAACAACCCTTGGCTAACAAAAAGGAAAAGACACTCGCAAGACCTATATGGCCATTGTTCTTTTAAGGAACCTAGTAACAACACAAATTGACTAATAGTCATGTAATACTATAATACTCAAGTCTTGTTCCAATCTAGTTTGACTCAGCCTAACTCAACGGTTTTTCTGCACAGGTTGTTGGAGTCCAAACTCGGCACTGGAAGATGTGCTGATGTGAACAGCAAGTTAAGAGTTTTAAATCCATGCTATCGACAAGGTAACAAATTCAAAGGAACACTATTCCATTGAAACAAAGAAACCATAACCCCTCTTAAACACTGACGAACTGTCTTTACTTACCTTTCTAAAGAAACTACCTCCAATTCCCTCGACTCAATTTAATCCAATAACTCTGTTTAGGTATTTTTCTCATCAAGTGATTTAAATATCTCAAATTGGTACGCAAAGTTTTACAGTTGGATACAATACAAACATTATGCAACAAGCAATTGAGGTATATAAGAAATGATAAGTGCACAATTATGACATGCGTAGTCATTTCAACTTTTTTTTTTTTTTTAAAAAAAGAAGGAAATATATAGTAAGTATGAGGTTATTAAATTAGATCTATTTGAAATACATATCTAATATGGCCCACCTAAAAGAGAAACCATCTTAACACCTTTTGAATCTGTATATAACTACATAATAGATTTCGATTCATAGTCTTCTTGAACATAGATAAGTTGGAACTTGGAACTAAACCTACAGAAGTATACTAGTTTCCTCATTCAAAATAGTCCAACCAAAGAGTAAAGAAAATAATATTGCCTAACAAGCTGCCTCATCATCATCATCATCATATCCAAGCTTTATCCCAACTATCTGGAGTCAAATGAATGAATCCTGTTCCACCATTTAAATCTATCCAAAGCCATCTCATTTGTCAATCCAAGTGTCATTGTATCTGGTCTCAATACCTTCAATCCATGCCCTCCTTGCCATTCTCTTCCTCCTGTTAAACCTTCATTCTGTAGTGTCTGGTCACCATTATTGTAGTCAGTCTTCAAAGTGATATGACTGAAGCATCTCAAGCGTGCTTTCTCATGACTATGGAAATTCCTTACATTTTCACAAAATGCATTCATTTATGATTTAACCTTAGTCTTTCTACTCATCCGTCTCATAATCCTCATCTAGGCTACGTGTTTCTTTTCCTAATTGCGCAATATTCAATACCGTATTGCATAGCAAGCTAATTCTTGTCTTCTAATTTTTCCTTCTTGTTTGATTAATATATATATTAATGGATAACAAATTCAAGATCATGAAAATGGTCTAAGTGACGGAAATTGTTAATGGGCCAACCTTCTGTAAGATGTAAAATCCTTGGAATCACCAATTCTAGACCATAAGTAGCAAGGGTCTGTTCCAAAGTCCTTTCGAGAACCTCATGTAAAAGGAAATATGATCAAGTATATTCTCACACAGCATACCTCAATCAACATTTCAACTAGTTGATGTGATTACCATGATAAATAGCATAAGTAAGATGTCGCAAGAAGGCAACACTTTCCACTTCACCTTCGGCAGTAACAAGTTTTGTGAGTAAAAGATATAAAATCTTCATAAATGTTCATGCCTTTATGGGTTGGAGTGGGAAACGGACGAGGTGGGGCAAGGGGAGGGAGAAGGAAAAGAATGATCATTGATTCATTGTCTGGGCTAGTTGCGTACTTAAAATTTATTGAGAAGGAGACCAGTACAAGGTTGGTAATAGTATTGTACATATACACACACTTACATATTAGCAAGGGAAGGAGAATCCGCAAACAGGATACATGCACATTTAACAATCAATAAACTACATTAATAACCTATCTAAAGATGTCCAGCCAAATTTCAGATTCCTCCTAAATATTTCACACGTAAAAGAAGTCAATCTCCCTAAGTTTCAAGTCTACCATGAGGCCTACAAACCGCACTGAGAGGATCACCAGTCCACTAACACAATTGGTGGGCCCCTAAGAATGAAGGAATCTCTTTTTTTTAACCTTCTTTCCGTAATCAGTAAATTGATGGCCTTGACTACTTCCCCTTTGACCCCAGTACACCCTACACGATCAAACCCTTTCACAACTAGGAGTCTTTAGCTATGTTATTTCTATCGGCGATTTATTGGGATTAATCGCCGATAAATCGCATATCGGGACAGCTACGATTTTTTGTTCAAAATATCGTCCAAAATAATTGGCCCGATATTATCGGACGATATTTTACAAATATCGGCCGATATGAACAATATTTAGAAGCTAAAAATCGCCGATTATATCGGGTCGGGTCCCTGAAAAGCATTACCAACAAAAATTATTTTCTATTAACCCCTCATTCCATAATTTTTTAAACCAAAACCCCCTCCTCCTACTTAAATCGATTCAGGGTTTTCAAATACCCAAATTTCCTTTGAGAACAAAAAAAAATAGAGGAAAGGTGAAGAGAAGAGGGGAGGGGAGGACTGTCGCCGTTGCCGGATCCGGAAGAGGAAGAGGTAAGTCTGTTTTTTAATTTTTAATTTTTACTACTGGTTTTTTTCCAGCCACTTCAATTTTTTTTCTTATTCTACTGTTCTTCATCTTCTTCTTCGTTACTTCTTCCTCTTATTCTACTGGTTTTTTTCCAGCCACTTCATTTTTGTTTTCTCAGCCCAGTAGCTCCAACTACTTTTTTTTTTTTCTTCCTCTTCTTCTTTTCTTATTCTTATTCTACTGGTTTTTTTTCCAGCCACTTCATTTTTGTTTTCTCAGCCCAGTAGCTCCAACTACTTTTTTTTTTCTTCCTCTTCTTCTTTTCTTATTCTACTGGTTTTTTTTTCAGCTGTTTCATTTATACTGTTTTAGTTTTTTTATTTTATATTTATTGATAATTATATATATTATATTTAATTATTTATATTATCGGCCGATATTTGCCGATAATATCCCGATAAATCTTTGCATATCGCTTATCGCTCCTTGGCCGATAAGCATCCAATACCGATATTTACAACTTAGGTCTTTAGTATATGTCATATTTCAATTACATGTAGCATTACTGAATTAATGTAGTTTTATCTTTTGCATGCATATTCCAGATCCACGCTACTAAATAGTTCTATTTGCCCACAAAGGGATTATTTTTTTCCTTTTAAAATTAGTACAAAACATTCAACGAAGTACTGTGAATGCCTACCAGTAGTAAAATAGTTATTTACTAACCTGTGAAACTTGGTTGGCGACGGAATTTAGAATAGACTTCCACCTCGAAATGTAAGTTGCCCTCCAACTACTGCTCTTTGAAAATTTAGCCCCATCTGAAAAAAGAAAATGAGAGAGTTGAAACTAACCTCAATAATTATGGGTTTAGAACCAACTTTAATGTATAACACTGTTGCATGTATTCTACAGAGGAACAACCTTACATGTATAACACTGTTGCATGTATTCTACAGAGGAACAACCTTACAATTTCTGATTGTCATGCTTTAATGTATAACACTGTTGCATGAATATTTTGCAACACATGTTAATAGAAAACACCTTCTCCTATATGCTTCGAACCAACAACATGTCTAAGAAAGACTGAAACAAATATGTAGCCTAGATAGAGGCATGCCACTCTAAAAAATATGCTTAATCTGTCCCTTCCATAAAGAACAAACTATTGACCAATTCCTCTTATTAAAGAAGGGCACGCCAATTATTCAAATGAAGTTGCTAATTCTCCGAAGGTAAAACTGTGATAATTTTGTCAAAATTGCGATCAGAACAAAAGAAGCCATTTCGAAGGGATTGTGGAACTCAAGGTACGAGCTTAGAGAAAAACAAAAGGATCGACCTATCTCTTTGGAAGCACCCCATCCAATTATAATTATAACAAGCCATGCGCAAACATGTCAGATGGTTCTTTCCTATGCTATCTTTGTTATAAGGTCATTCTATTTACACATCACGTGATGATGCAAGAATTGTCTCTTTCCACATGTTCCAAGTCAGTATTCTATGCTAATTTGTATACTAACACCATCTTCCAAGTCAGTATTCTAGAATTTTCATTGCATGGAAAATCAAATTTTCCCTTTTTACATAGCGAGGAGTTGAGGACAGATCAACTATAGTTGTGCTTTTTAAAGGTTAAGTATTACCCATTTCAATCCAAAAACATCAGCAAAAACACCACAAGGATAGGTGGGATGTCAACAATTTTTTCGAATTCAGGATTGAAGAAATCCTTCCAAAGAAAAATCAAGATCTAAAATAGCAATGTTGAATTTAGTTATTTAGTTTCAGACCCTTCTACTGTTCGACATAAAAGGTGCAATCTCGAGAAAATAATAGGAGCGAGCAATCAGACATAAATTAAAAGCATTTCAATAAAGTTCATAAAGTCTACTTCCATGCTTACCGGGCTTATTATCCCCTTCATGCGTCTTCTCTATCTCATCAACTATTTCTCCAGAAAGCTGCATTTGGTTCCCCAAGTACTCGAAACCTTCAAGAAGATCTGAGCTGGCCTCCCCAACAGAACTTGACTCCAAACCTCTATTAACTATACCTTTCTCGAAGTCTGGTTCACGAACTTCAAGTCTTGTTTCAACATCTAAAATGGCACCACCGGAATATTCAAAGTCCATTTCAATGGCCCAAACCTCGTTCATGTCCATGGGAAGAACCCTCATGCTATGGATGTTAGGCGGAAGAGTCCCAAGATCTAAGCCAGTACAAGTTACTCCACCTATGTAACTAGGAGTTCTCATATTGCACAATGTTCTCTGTTCATTTCAAATAAAGAAAACTAACAGCACTATAAGCACACAAAAATACGAACATATGAAAAGCATAGAAATGGTTTTCAACAATAAGTGTAAGAATGCAGGGGAAAAACTAAATTACCTTGGCTGACTAATTTATTTAACAGCATTTTAAAAACTGAAAAAATGAAGATAAATGAAGAAGTATTGTAGTCAACTAAAGAGCTATACCGACTATCACGGTGTCAAACTTAAGACATTAAGTATGGACTATGGAGTTAGAGAACGAGATGCTGGATCAAGACAATGACAAAGAACAACAACGACATCTGAGCACGAATTTTATTATAAGCCAGAGAGGTTAGCAATTGTGGATATCTTCCAACTGATATAAATATATAGAAGTTCTAAAAAATCAGAAGCTTAGGTATTTACAGACTTAGACAGCATATCATAGAGTTCCTAAAGAGTTAACTTGGTGGGTAAGGTAAAAAATTATATTGACATCATTAAAGACATCAGTGAACTGGTGAAGTAGCTAGGGAGATTTCCACATCAATTAATGGTTACAGAAATGAGTTACCAATTATTATGGGTTTACACTACATACTGATCCTGAACACATCACCTTTCACAATAGGTATAATTATGAAACAAATACATTTTCAAGGAAAGGCCCCTGGTGTATGTTATTTTCAAATGACCTGATGTTGGTTGACAAGAGTAGGTTCACACTATATGACTATAACTCTGAAGGGTCTTTTTAAGTCTGAGGAGTTTAAAATAAGTCAAGACAAGAAAGAGTATATGAAGTGCAACTATATTATGGAGACATATACGGATGATGCACTAGTAAAAGGTAGATAACTAGAAAAGGATATCACCCATTAAGAAAGCTAGGAAGCTAAGTGGAGATTTGCTTACAAATACTATTAAGCTGTCACATTCACTAATAGAACTAGAAGGGGAGTATTATCAGACGGTCACGGCAATAAAACCACTATGCTTTATGAAGCCAAATGTTGGGTTAGTGAAGAAACCAAGATGAAGATGTTTGAGATAATAAAGTAAGAGAGAGTCAACAGACATTGTCTGCTCGTGGACTACAAAAATCACTGGTAGAACCAAAGAGATGGAACATGCAGGTGGAAGGTTCTAAGAAGGTAAGGGAAGGACAAAAGGACGTTGATGAAGGCATTTAGAGAAGAACTGAAAGGATGAAAAGATTCATACAGCTATCCCCATATGCTTCTGATAAGGATCTATCATTGACTCTGAAGGCGACGGCGACAACAATAATGATGATTATGATGATTACAACGATGATACATATTCATTAATATAGGCAGATAGAGAGAGAGAGAGAGAGAGAGAGAGAGAGAGAGAGAGAGAGAGAGAGACATGCACACACCCCTGTATTTTCTACGGAATAGTTTTCTCATTCTTCGATGTCTCTTCCACTCCAGGAAAATGGTTTGGTTAATCAGTGATACTCACACCTCTTTAGTTCTCTCCATCACACTCCCTAGCCCTAGCATGTGACACAAATGTGGTATCCAGTTGATGGGCCCACCTTAGATGTCAGCATATACAAGAAGTAGCTCAAATCATCTAACTGTGCCTTTTAAATGAAATTAAGATACAATACAGAGAAAAATTTCATATGAAATCATGGCCACTGGATGTTTTCTAAATATGCCAATCTCCTAGGTCAGATATGCAAACTGATGACCCCATCCTAACACAGACAAATGAATTGGTGCATAATTATAAATGTACTAGAAATTAATAGCGAACCTGAATCCGTTCTTGTATGGAGCTCCTTATATCTGTATTTCTTTTGGCATCGAAAAATAATCGCGAAATTAGCAAATTGCAGCAAAGTGATCCTTCATCAATACCGAACTTGTCATCAAAATCCACATCAGAGATTACAGAGGCATGTCCTTGGTTTCCTGAATGTGAATGCACAGTATCTTCATCCAAGGAACTGTTAGTAGTCTTTTCTGTTAAAGGAGTCTTTACAGAGCCAGTGGCCGAAAATAGATCTTGGACTGAACGTGACTTTTCACCCATCTTTCTCTCTTCACGGACTGATGCTGAAGTACTAATTCCTTTACTTTCTGTGCCACTCCTAGAGCTAGAAGCCTTCTTCGCAAGTTTTTTTAGAAAGATGCGAACCTTTGAAGAAGAACCATCAAACCTACTACTTCTATCTGTAGGCTCACCGGAAAGCCCAATAGAAGGTTTCTTAAGTGAAGGGTACCCTGCATTTAAAGATGAAAGGTAATTTTGGAACTCTTTGTTTAATTTGGCATACCAGTTTACTCTTTCCTTGTCATCACATGAAGCTAGACGGAGGGCCTTACACCATGATTCCTTCTCCCAAGAAGTTTCAAGGTACATGTATAAAGTTCTGCTTCCACTATAGACAGCTGAGTTTTTGCCCTCCACTTTAACTGGATATCTTTTTGCCCTACAATGCCCATACAAAACAAAATTTGATCTCATAAACTAAACAAAGACCCAGAAAACTGGTTTTTTACTTGGTTACGTTTAGATGCCTAGGCCCTGACAATACAAGAAGCCTAAACATTGAAATCCTGGGAAACACTAAGTGGTTCAAAGTCTTTATAGTAGTTATACACTAACGAGGAAATTCGTGTCAGGTTTTAGAGTGTGAAGAAGTGATTCTCCTGTCGCCCCAATACACATGGCACAACCTCAAGGACTGGGATCTGCCATCAATTGGTATCCAAAAGGTGATCATCCAGAATTGACTTGATCAGATGTTCCTAACCACCTTGATGTGTAAGAAGAAATAAAACTGATTAGACGTGTTAAAATTCAACCTGATTTCATATTTTTGGGACCACAGAGGAAAATCTGATCAAATCAAGTTTGTCCAAACTTGATGTGTACCAAAGAAGTGGAATTGGCATACAGGACAGCATCTTCCGATCTTCCAGCACAGGCAAGAGGACCATCCTCTATGAAATAGTTGATGAATATTATTTTGTCTTTCTCCTAGGTGATAATCATCCATATTCATGAAGATAATTCCGTATATTTACCTTATATATACAGAAAATCCATCTGGTTATGAAGTAATACTATATAAATGTCACAATAATACCAAGAAGCCTAATGAGAAAACAAAGTGGAAAGTTCAATTATGCTGGTGGAGGTGTGAAACAGCATATATTGTGTCACAAAGTTTACCACTTCCTTGAGGGCAGATTTGATGCTGAAACAGATACTATAATGCAATCCACAAGATCAATTGTTGCCTGAGAACCATCTGAGTCTGTCAGAATAAGTGAGTGGTCTTTAATCTTTGCATTTTTTTTTACAGGAGAAACCTCCAAGATTTCCTTCTTGCTCTTTTGCTCCTTCGGTAATTTGTCCCTAGACCATAACTTCGGAACCTTTTCCGGTTCTAATATCCAAATCACCCCCTAAGATAGAAAATTTCAAGCAAATTGAAGTCAATGAACAGCTTGAGACCTGACGAAGGTAACTATGACAAAACCCAACATTTTATTAGCATGCAAAAGAATCAAACTCCCGCAGGTCGACCATTTGTATATTGCATACAAAAACACACAACATGCAAAAGCAAAAAAATAGAGGCAAAACATGGCATGGATGACTAAGCTTAAGTAGTCATTCATCCTATAGATTACTCCAATTAGAAAAATGCACAGAATAATCCTATTGCCCGTACAGCATGAATTATGATAAACGAGGGGCAAAAGGAAAAGGTCGCTAATTGCTTTTCTATTCTGGTTAGCAACAGGATGCTAGTCCCAACCATGCAGGTGTCGAGCCAAGATTATAACTTAAGGGGGTAAGGGAGCCAAAATACAAAACAGCTTTCATATTAGGGCCACAATAAAATTCATACCCATGATATATAAACATAGATTATAAAATTTTCCAACTCATACAAGTGGTAACTCAATAGACTGGGGAGGGGAGAGGGCGACGATGCCCTGGACGACCGGGTCTATACGTGGCTACACCCCTACACACATAAATCCAGACCACACTGTACTTGTTTTAAATAACAGAAAACCACTATCAATCAAACTAACAATCAAAAGCCACTAACAGTGTTACGTCCAATGAACATCTCTAAAGAGACTACCAAGAGTTCCTCTTAATAATTCTATCCCCATTACTACTCACTCCATTCTCAGGACTGCACATCTTATTCCATTGAAGAATATGATCCCTAATCACATCACCAACAACCCTGAGCCTCCTAGAATTGTCCACAACTTTAACAGCCATCTTAATGTGCGTCTGAGAGATAAGAAACAAATAGAAAGGTTGGAGAGGTGTACATTTCCAACCAATGAATTACCACTCTGAACTATACAGAAGTTCTTTGTTTTTTGTTTATTATTTTTCTTTTCTTTTCTTTTTATGGTTCTTTTTTTTTCTTGCAAATGCCAACAATTATGGATTCTACAGTATTGCACCACAATAGTCTGACTAAAAGAATGTAATTCATGATACCAAGAACAAAGGGTTATAGCCCACAATTGCTAGGCACAAAGAGCATGGAAATATTCAAAATATAAAGCCTAAGTTTATTTTCAATATGACATAAACTATCCAAATAGGAATCATATAATGAGAACCAAGCTTCAATATTTTTATACAGGTTGGATTAACTAAACTCATCATGAACTTGACCTATTCGTCTGAAGATGCATGATATTTAGACCCAAGATGCATACCCTGTATTATTCCACAACTAATGGGCACATGGCATATGTCGATTTCCACAAAATTTAAGTAAGAAGGGTCGCAAGTTGTGTGAATTGCAGTAAGAAATCAACAATTCCAGTAACCCATGGACATTAATTTAATGTATTCATCATAAATTATTGTCCTTGCTGGTTCTATTTTCAAAGGTATCCGAAATTTCTTAAGTTTGAATTGGTAAACTATGTTTAGTATACAGTCAAGAAAAATGGGTATTTTTACAATAAAAAACTAGAGGGAACCAGAAAAAAAAAATAGAAGAGAAAAAAAATGGAAGAAGAAGAAGAAGAAAGGTAAGAACAGAAGAAACCCAAATTTCTAAATTCACAGCAACAAATTACACTATCAAATAGAGAGAGAGAAGAAAGAGAAGAAAGTAAGAACAGAAGAAAATTCCTAAATTCACAGGCAACAAATTACACTACAAAAGAGAGAGAGAGAGAGAGAGAGAGAGAGTGAAACATAAATAGAAAAATGAGTAAGTGGGATATACCTGTTTGTTGTAAGAGAAGGAGAGAGACTGTTCGGGGTCAAGGTCTTGATGACCCAGATTAGATTTCAATGTATTTTTCTTAGATAAACGATTGAGGAAGTGATAGACTGCAAGAACTTCGGCGAGGATAATCGCCAGGGCTCCTAGAAGAAACCCCAGAATGAGAGATAACATTGGATGGGATGGGATGGATGGATGGATAGATAATCAACTGAAACAGAAATTGAATTTGTTTTTAAGAGACAGTGATAGAAGAAGAATTAGAAAATGACGAATTTAGAGAACCAAAACAAAAAAAAAAATGTTTGTGATGAAACAGATAATAGATTGGATGGATGATCAATTTTTAGGGAATTGAGTGAGGATTAAAAAAAAAAGAAAAGTGTACAGTGAAACCAAAGAAATGACTGTATTGCCCAAGAATCCAAGAAAGAGAGAGTCCTCTCTAACCTCACCTCATCATCTATGGCGGGTGTGGGGAAGATGGAGCGTGCAGTATACTAATTTGTATGTTTCTTTTAGGGAGGAATTAGGAACCGGGCCTTTTTAGTACAAGTCAAGTCTCTCATCATCAGTTTTAGAGAGAGAAAAAGAAAGAAATAAAATTGACGTCAGGAATTACGCTTCTACCGTTTTACGTTCACAGAAATACAAAATTTGGTTCGATTATTTACATTCATTTTAGCAATCTTTGGCCATCGTAGTAACGATCACAGATTTTGTCGCATCCCAATATTTGGCCACTTGTACACTTTTACAAATCTGTGATGCTACACTTACTGCAAAATATACTGCAAATCATATTGCAAAAGTTATTTAAGAAGGTATTTGCGTTAATTTGATAATGATGTAAATCACGAGGAGTATGATATTATTTGAGAATCATGCGATGACTATGCAATAAGGTTTGCAGTAAGAAAGGACAGTAAGTTTAGCATTTTCTTTTGCAAACAAATTCACAAGCCGCGGTCGGACACAAAGAAAATTGATACCAGTGTGGGGTCCACTTAAATATTATCAAAGGGTTAAAATTTGGTGATGATGATCTCTTCAATACGTAGATCATCACACATCATCATCATCAAATTTCAACCCTTGGATAGTACTTAAGTAGACCCCACATCAATGGTCCCAATAGCATTTTTTATTCACAAGCTAAGCATAATTTTGAAATGGATACACGTGCAACAAGTTGTACAGCAAAATGTAATTCATGGTAGATTTATAAATTCATAAAGGGTGTGATTCACGACGGAGGTGGAATTCATACATCCACTAGTCATTCAATTTGCTGTACAGTTTGGTAGAGGATTAACATTATTCTTTCCAAACTAAGGGTTGGCTGCTACTGGTTCAGTTTTATCCCGGTTCGAACTGGTCCAATTGTTCAAATTGAAATTTCTTTTCGGATCTAGATTTTAGGAACCTAGAAATTCAAAAAATTTGGTTTTG
This sequence comes from Macleaya cordata, assembly GCA_002174775.1. Taxonomy (NCBI): domain Eukaryota; kingdom Viridiplantae; phylum Streptophyta; class Magnoliopsida; order Ranunculales; family Papaveraceae; genus Macleaya; species Macleaya cordata. Next base: position 808,222 of record MVGT01001847.1, on the reverse strand, counting down.
TTCTAGTTTCACGTCTAAGAAAACCAAAAAAAAATGGAACCTATAAGATTATATCAGTGGGTACACTCTTAAATCAAATTCCCAAATTATAATGACAAGCAAGAGAGTAGATACACCACCAATAACAAATGCATAAGAAGTACAGAGAAAATGTCCTTAATATATGAAAGAAAAAGTGTTAAACACGGCTCAGATAAATCCCCACTAACTTAATAATGATTTTTGGACCGACTCATTTTATAAAACCTATGTTATACGCTTATGTGATAGGATAAGGCCCACTATTTTTCTTCTTCTAAAAATATTTTAAAGGAGTTTTCAACTTACGTAATATTAGGACCGACCATACCACATAAGCATAGGACATTTATTTTGTAAAACTGTAAGTACAAAAAGCATTACTCTTTTCCGGGGAGCTCAGTTTTAAATTGGCATTTCTAGTACTTTTAAAATCAGTAAAGTATATAATAGTAGTGTATGAAGTTGGTTTGCTTGCTTATGTCAACACGGTTAATAGGGATGCGCGTCTAACCAACCCCACCCCACCACCGACTGTCTTAACTTTGCACACACTATTTTTCCTCTTTTCCAATCCCAACTCCTATCTATCCACAACAAATAATTGTCTCTGCAAATTTGCATTCCATCTTCATGTGCCTTTGTTCCATTCCTTTCCTCATGTGGGGTTCAACTTGGACCCCACCATTGAAGATATTCCTCTCAATCTAATCTATTTATACTTTTGATTTGAATTATATCTCGAGTCAAACTTTAATCTTAAATTTAGTTTATTTTTTAGTTTGAATACTCACTTGACTCTACCATAAAGTAAAAATGTTACAAGTCAATTTAGATTAGATTTGAAAAAGGTAAAATTTACACGAGTCAAATTCAAATGCCTAAAACATCAATTTTGAGCGACTTCTAGCTTACCTACAGCTCTCTAATTTGTTTGAATGGAGGGTTTTAAGGGGAAATTTTGTAGGGATCAGAGATTTGATAAAAAAAATTAATTAGAAATTATGTTATAAATTTAACTAATTTTTCAACAAATTTAAGGTCCCCACAAAATCTCTCCCTAAAATCCTCTATCCAAACAGACTATAATTGAATTTATTTTCTAAATAAAAATAAGAACTGGTTGTCTGAAGACTCTGAACTTTGGGTACATGCAAATTTGAGTTTGATGAGAAGTAGAAACCTATATGAACTTTTACAGGAACTAGAGCTGCATGAACTGCAATTTGCTCTGGCTAAGCTGGGCCAAGTTCACTTTTCATGCACTCTTTTGAATCCAAAATAGGATCCAAGCATGGAACCCAAGATACTAATACAATTCCTAGTTACCCACCACCAGAAAGCGTGGATGGGTGCCTGTTTACCTTAGAACCTAACTGGACCGGAACTGATTTTTCCGGTTGTGGTTCCACATGTTTAAAAATCGATATGAACAAGAATTGGAACCGCTAGGCCGGAATCATTAGTATTATAATATTTCCAGTTCCAGTTCTGGGTATTTTGATATTCGCTAGGAACCAGAACTGACTTATTAATATTGATTTTCTATGACTTATAACATTTTTCTACATATGAATAGAGGTGTCAATTGGGTCGTGCCGCCCAAGCACGGCACGGTCCAGCACGGCCACGTTGCAGCCCAGCCCANTAGCTTCCAGTTTAAGTAAGCATCTCACAGTGGCGATCATGGGTGGTGGTGATCGTGGTAAAAGTTATGGTGGTGGCGATCGTGGAAAAAGTTATCGTGCTGGTGATTGTGGTAAAAGAGTCGCCCAGGTTGAATTCCATCAGAGAGGGAACACTAGCTTTTCAATTTGGAACTTTAAATTGTTAATTTCATATTTACACTCCACCTAGATGTAGGACCTGGTAAAAAAGTTATCGTGCTGGTGATTGTGTTGTATCTCTTCTTCATCATGCGCACTCAGATTCATTAAAGACTAACAGCACATGGGGGTGCAAAAGTAATTATCATATTGAATTTGGGGGGTTTAAAGCAATTATTGATATTGTGTGCTTTTGTTGCAGGTTCAGTGTCAAATGTGCGATGAACTTGGCCACACAGCTATAGTATGCCCATGGGTATACACCAGGTGCAAGAATGTTAAGTGCAATGGCACAATGAAGTTACTACTCTCTACTAAACCACAATCTGCGGGGCATAAGTTTTTTTCCTGCACTGACCCAATTTGTAATGCGTTTAAATGGTTTGATGATGTAATGTCTTCATCTCGTGGGTGGGACGTATCTCAACATCAACAAAAAAAGAGAATGCTGGGGTTGTGGAGAGTCCAATCATTTTATGCCCGAGTGTCCGTACAACAAGTCTCCATGCGAGAAAAGAGGGTGCGACGGAGTTAAGAATTTATGCTTCTCATACACTCGACACAACTATGGTGTTCCGTATCTTAAGTTTGATGAATGTGATGATTTTATGTGGATGTTTGATGTATTAACTTTAGCTAAAAAAACTAAGAAAAATGGTAATTTACAGGTGAGTCTTGAGCTCAGCGTTGAGGAGTTGTCTCAGGCTTTAGGGAAGAAGGTGGGGTTGGATAACTATGTTTTATGAGAAACTTTTAATAATTTATCCACACATATACCATCTTCTGCTTTGTGATATATAAATCACTTGGTTTTTCTTCCATTTTATTCACTGAAAAAGTGCTGAAAATGCTATGGTATGCACCTATTTATGCACCCAAATTTGTGTTTTGTAACTATTAATTTCCACACATAGAATTTCATCCACAACACATAAGATTGTTAAATAGCACATACACATAAGTAACATAAGGAAGAACCTATAGGTGGGTAATTAAGGAGGTTTGTGAAACATAACCTCTTTAATCCAAAATAACACAAAACATACTCATAAGCAAGTACCACCCATAACACATCCATTATCCAAAAAAAAACAACAAAATACCATAAGTTCTGACACACTAATTAATATCCTACTAAAGAAGTTCAACTACCATGATATACCCCAAGCACCATAGCCTAGACCCCATAACTTCCCTCGATCATCTGTTCTATCATACTTCTGCCTGTTCCGGCTGATGGTCCTCTTCATCTCGACATTGTTGCTGCTCAGTTGGTTGGAGTTGCACAGTCTGTTGTATGGTTTGATGCACCAAACCACCTGCAATAGTCTGCGTGAGGGTTTGTTGTAGGGATCGAGGAATATTGCGACTCAACCTTCCTTTACCAGCCACTCTATTGCCCCTGGTACTTGCCCCTGATCTCGAACCTCGTCTTGGCGGTGCTGAAGATGTGGAAGCTTGAGTTGAGGTGCCTGCATCCTCCATCGCAGCAGTTTGACTTGCAACACCACCTCTTGTTCTTGTCCTAGACTTCTTTCCTCTACCTCTTGCAGATGTTGCAGATTTTGTAGGCCCTCCTTTACAGGTCCTCATGTTGTGGCCGAATGTTCCACACTCTGTGCATCTCCTCTTCTTCTTGGGTCCATTCTGTGCTTCATCTTGAGCCCTCCTTCTATTCACTTTAGGTCTCCCTGGCATCCTGTGACCACCCGGTGGACCAACCTCTGAATGTGGCTGCATATGAAACATCCATGTTAAATGCCTAATCTTTTACTATATAAAGAAAAAAATGGGGGATAAATAACAATTTGAAACATTAATTACTGACCTGTCCCCAATCTGCCTGATCTGGCAATGGGTAAATAGTACCCCCATAAGTTGCTCTATATGCTCTGACAGTGTAGTATGCACTACAAAACCTACAAAATTTTATAAAACAAATCAAATTAACCACATTATGCATAAAAAACAAAAACAACTAAAAATTAATTCAATTAACATAAGATTTATGCATTATACTTACTGGGTCCAAATGGGTCTCATTGGGGCAAGCACTGCCACTGAATGGGCACATGGGAATCCTCTCATTTGCCACTGTATGCAAGAACAAGTCTTGTTCTGTATATTTACAGTCCACCTAGTTGTAGGACCTGAAGAAACTTCATATGTGTATTCATCTGCTCCTCTGACTATAAACTGATTAATGTTGTTTGACATCCTTTCAAGCATTCTAACAGCTGTTGGCACAAGCCCATCTTCATCTTCCCATGTCATTGCTTCATTCCTTCTCATATAGAACTGAGTCATCATCATGGAATGAAATTTCTCACCAACCAAACATATAGGCTTGTCCCTCAAATCCATAATCCAGTTGTTGAATGATTCTGAGAAGTTATTTGTGATATGTTCACATTGTGCTGAGTGATCAAAATGTGATCTGGCCCATGATCTTGGTTCCTCCTTCATCATATACCCCCAAGCACCAAAGTCCATAATCTGTAGCTGCTCTATCCACCTCTCAAACTCTGCCACCTTAAATGCCTTGGCAGCATTCCACACTATGCGTTCCAACAACTGCCCTGGATGTGATCTTTTGAAGTTCTTGAACATGTGCCTAAAACAAAACCTATGGTTACTATATGGAAACATATCCTTCACTGCCTCTCTAAGTCCTTTTTGTCTATCACTGATGAAAGTTAGTTTTCTTGGATGTTGGCTCACAAGTGGATCCAATATCTCTAAGAACTTCCTCCAATTTTTGTAATCCTCTGACCTGCAAACAAATATGCCTAAAGGGAACAACCCATTTTTAGCATCCAAACTAGTTGCTGCTAATATCACACCCCCATGTTTACCCTTCAAAAAACAACCATCAAGACCTATAATGGGTATGCACCCTGCAATGAAACCATCAATTGATGCCCTGTATGACAAGCAAAGATGGGTAA
>MVGT01001847.1:784596-799023 GCA_002174775.1 Macleaya cordata | reverse complement strand
GTTATATTAGAAAGGAAACCTTTATTATAATTGAGTAAGTGTAATGGTCGCATCATTATCCATAATCATCATGTTTCATTATCACCATCTCTACCACCATTATGATCACCCCATCATCATCAACTCCCATCATCAACATCACCCATAATCACCATCACTATCATCATCATCCATCATGATTGGCCTTCATCATCATCATCCATCATGATTAACTTTCGTCATCATCATCCATCATTATTACGATCCATATTACGTGACTGCCCATCATGATGAATTACCATTTACCAAATTTAAGTATGAAAACGGATCGAAATACAGTCTTATTTGTAAATTTTATATGTACAATAGCATGTGGAGCCCACATGAGATTGATCTAAGTGCTGATATTTTTTGAGAATGTTCTTTTCACCTTGTAGATCATCCTCACAAAAAATCATCCCACTCTAAAACTGGTGGCCCCACAAATTGACTCTTTTTCTCACTGTTCATTGTTTATCGTTAATTCTTAATCAAATTCTAATCATTTTCTGATGGGGCTATAAATTTTAAAATGAAATGATTTTTGGTAGGGATGTTCTACTCATCTTATAGATCATTCTCACAAAAAATCAGCTCTTTTTTCTTCACCGTGTGAGCCCCACAAATAATGTAAGAATAACGATGTACAAATAACAATGTACACGGATCCAGACTCTTTTAAGTATAACTGTAAAAAAAATGAAAGCTTTAAGCAACAAAAACTAATAGCCTAGTTGGTAAGACTTCATTCTACTTTCATACACGACCAAGGATCAAACCTCCTTATCAACATTTTTTACAAAAAAATTTACAACTTAGTGGGCGACCCACTAGCACGATGGGCGTGCTGGGCTAACCAAAATGGTGACTCGGCACGGCACGGCCCAGCACGAAACCCAGTCATGCCGGTCGTGCTTCGTGCCGTGCCGGCACGGCCCATTGGCCAGTCGGGCTGGCCCAACACGGCCCAATTGACACCTCTACATATGAAAATAAAAATGTTAGAAAATTAAGAATCGAAATACCCAAGAACCGACTAGTACTAGAATCCACCTATTTGAGTATCGGAACCAAAACCGACTCCTTTTAATAGTTTCTGATTCCAGGTAGTTCAGTAACCAAACCGGAACCGACCGGGTCCAGAATGGCCCGACCAAACCTTGGGCTAGGATTCACTCAGCATATTTGCCCTTGCAGATATACTAGGCTTAGAGCATCCACAGTAGTAAGGTAAATTTGGCTTTTACCTTGCCCCACTTGCACAGTGGGTAAGGTAAAATAAGAATTTTAGCCTACGAGACTCGGAGATAGGCCAAAATTAGCCTTCTGGAGACAAGTCTGCAGATTCATTTACGGGGCGTGGAGCTGACACTACGTCCAATGGGGCATGGAGTTAAGACCAAGCCTGTTATTTTTAAAAAAAAAAATTACATGGGGCGTGGAGATAGCCCCACGTCCCATTCAGGCGTGGTGCAAACCCCACGTCTCATTTTTTTTTTAAAGTTGCATGGGGCGTGGGGGGGACATATTCGACTTTTAAAAAAATTTAAAAATTAGCCAGGCGTCAGGCGTTTTTTAAATTTTTTTTAAAATGACGATTATATCCTTAAAAACAATTTTTTATTAATTTCTCAAATTTTTTTAAAAAACTACCACTGTGCATATGGTTCTCGTAGGCCAAATAACAGAAGAGTAAAATAGCTTTTTACCCTGCATCACTGTGGATGCTCTTATTAGTTATCTAAGCGTGACCAAAACTTGGATAAGGATCAAACCAAAGGATAGGCCACATGATCAAACCAAAGGATAGGCCATTTGGTGTAAGAAATACAAGATCTATCAATAGATAGATCAAACTCTGATCAAAGTAATGTTTTGGCGACCACTACTTAGAGGCTCCTCGCAACCCTGCGAGCCCACATGGAGATGACACTTGAGTTTATAATGGTATATTCTAATCTATCGAGATTTCTCTCTTTCGCGTGTAGATCATCTTCACCAAAAACTATATCATTCAGAAGCTCGTAAACCCTTCATCTACAATGTTGAGATCATTTTTCTTTCCCTTATGATTGAATTTTTGTTTTTTGTTCTTACTGATTCGCTTTAGTGAAGCTAGGATCGCATAAAGAAAAGAGAGTTGTTTTTTGGCCCGACCAAATGCCAAATTCTTATGTGGTATGGTGGATCCCACTGCCACATAAGTTGGAAACCCCCTCATAACACTTTTAGGAGGGGTTGTAAAGAAAAACACGATACAGTAGGAGCACCTGATCAACATTGTCCTTTCCTTTTATTAAAAGATTGATTGATTGATTGATTGAAAGAAGAGAGTCCTAAACTTTCATCACCATCATCAATCACGCATGGAATTTGCAGGTGATTACTTGAAAAATCAATCAAGAAACCATTGCAATGACAAAAGATGGTCAAAAGTTTATATAAGTCACTATTCCAGAACATGCCACACAGCAAGAACGGTGTAATGCCAACTCCAAAGTTCAGCATTTGAAGTTGGGATCATGCACCACCAACTCCAACTTTGTGTTGGGACCTCATCACCACTGAGCAACACTTTTATAAATTCAAATCCATTACCATTATTTCTACCAAACCCAAAGTCTCTCTCTCTCTCTCTCTCTCCCTAGATATCCCTATATTTGTCTCTCCATAGCTTAGAGAAAAGCCCAACTCCTTTCCCTTTTCCTGTAAAACACACTCAAGAATCAGGCACCAAAAAAAAACAAGCACTTTTTTTTTGTGGATTTTGACTGATCCTATCCTCCTTTGATGATAACCCATAGTCCATACCAACAATCCAAACAAAGGCAGAGCTACTCTTACAATAACCAACATCAAGGCATCAACACCTCCAATAACCACTGGATTTATCAAACAAGAGAAAGAAATTAAAAGACAAAAAAGTAAGAACAAGAAGTAAACATGGAAAGTTAACCAACCATATATACGCCCAAGACCCAAAAAGTTTTACAGTCTCTTCCCAACAAGGAGGCCATCAGTAACTAACCAAAAAAACAAAAACATAACTGAACAAGTTCCCATCCTATTCTCTCTCTCTCTCTCTCTCTCTCTCTCTCTCTCTCTCTCTCTCTACACATACGTACGTATCTCTTTCACTTCTCTCATTTCTTCTCTCTTCTCTCTATATATATATAGATCTCTTTCTCTTCCCTCGTCTCTTCTACGATAGATAGATAGACAGACAGACAACTCGATCCACGAAAACTCCCCCTTCAAAAGGCTTTCCAAGATCCAAACTTTCCATCAAAAGAAAGATTATTCCATCTCTGCTTCTTCTTCATGGATCCCAGAGAGAAAACCTTTTATTGCATGGAAGTTTCATTTTTTTATTTTTTGATCTTTTTTCTCTTTTTTTTTTCTTTTCCAAGCTTATGGTGGGGTTGGGAAATGTCATTGGTGGCGGTTGCAAAAGGTTCTAAAGGATAAACAAAGAGAAGAACCAAACAAGAAGAACTGCGCTGGAGATTCATCTTCGTGATCATCATCTAAGGTGTGGTAGGGGTGGTAGAGCGAGACATGAAATAGTTGAAGTCATGGTGCTGGACTCTGAGCTGCTTCAACCACGAATCTGCTGCACTCATGAGAGTGTCAATCCTTTCATAATCCTCTGTCTCGGGCTGTATCCAAACATCGCCTTGCATCTTGTACGTAGCCAACCCAAACGGAGGAAGAGGAATCCCACCTTTGGATTTCTTTCCTTCTACACCACTTTCAGAAGAGACGTCTTTCTCTTCATCCTCCGGTATAGGATCTGCAACACGCACCATAACACCAAAAATAAAAACTTAAAACAAGAATAACGAACGAACCCGTAAACTGATTACAGACAGCACGGTTAGTTAAGTTATGGGCTTGGCACTAAATGAACAAGAATCACAACCTGATAAAAGTAGTGTCAGAATGCAAATCCCGATAAATAAGATTTCTGACACGGCAAAATTTAGAACAATTGTAAACAGGGCAATTCGATGTCAAAAAAGAAAGCCATCTTAGTTTATCATTTGCAGCGTTGGAAGATCAAGTAAATCATAACACATACCGATAAATAAGAGAATACATAAATGCAATGTTATGTCTGCCATAAACTTTCCTTAGTACAAGGTATAACCCCCAATCTAAGGTAGACTTAATCTAAGGAATAATGCTATTTAGACAAATCAGGAGTTGTCAAATCCCATCCTCTAATTGCAGCCAGACCTGACATGCAGTGCCTTTTTCCTGTCCGTTAGGTCTGAATGGGGTGACACATGAAGTACAGAATTTGGATCCAGAAAAAATGGAAGGAAATCTTGAAAAGTTGCACGCGAAACGAAACAGGCAGGACATAATTACAACATTAATTGATGACATCTATACTACGAAGCGAAGTAACCTTATCAAACAACTATTTTGCAAGTCATCCTAGCTTATATCTTCTACAAAGACCGGAGGGATATCGAACTGGCAGGGTCACAGTTTACCAGTTCAACCAGCTGGTCAAAACATGCCTGGGTTTTTCACTTTATGCATTTCATCAAGTAAAACTCCAACGTGGTCAATGCATAACCTTGGGCCATCTTGGGCAACGATGATTCATTCAACAGACCATCAGGTCCAGGGGTACCGGTCACTTATTCAACTGAACCATTTTTTCGATGAATACGTCACCTCTATATTTTACTCTCACACGATAGTGTACCTCGGAAAATATACTTAGTAAATAGGGATGAGAATGTAGTGCTTCCTAATAGTCGTAGTAAATAGAGATGAGAATGTGTGGTGCTTCCTAATTTTTTTCCCTATAGTTCCATAAGTCATAACTTTTTTCCTTTGAACTGAATTGGCATCTTTCTATAAAGTTCTTTCTTCCTTGAAAAAGTCCTAACTTCTTTTCGATAAGTCCTAACTCGTATTTTTTAAGTTTTAAGAATCCATTAGAAAGATCATGTCAAGATCTTTCGAACGATATCCAATCAAATCCTATAATGTCATAAATAACTAGATTCATTATCACTAACAACGTAGAAAACAGTGACATGGTAGTCTTATGTTACTCTCATTTAGCATTTGTTGAAGGTAATTCTTTTACTTATTTAATTATCATGTGTCATGCACCCGGAATCTTACTTGAAGCATCAAAGATCAGATAATCCATAACTTGTAGAGAAAGCACAGTTATCCGCACATCTAGAGTAACCAAGCCAAGCATTGGAGTGGGAAGAAAGGATGGGGGTTAAACAAATAGAAATGTTATTCTAAACAATGAAATCAGGCAGTACCTAGTACAGGGTAGGACAAGCTAAAAGGAAAAGACAATTCGATATTGTGAACAATAATGACTCTCACAGCTAACCTCAAACGCAGAAGCAAGAAAGCAGGGGTCAATACTAACAGTATATTAAACATCTAATCCACGACCATGTGGATAGTATCTGTTTCAGCTGGACTTCAGATTTGATAACTGAAATAGAAAGATTATCTTTAATATCGAGTAAAATAGTTCTTACCTTTTCCAGAAGTTACGTTTTACAACATAAAGATTATCTTTAAAGTTCACAAGTTAAGTGAACTAATGAATCCTTAATGTTCTTTTTCCTGGTTGCTTTTAAAAATTGTCAAAATATCTACTTTCAAACAAAAAGGGGGAGAGGGGTGAAGGGACTAGCAGGGTTTCGACACGAAAATAATGAAATGCATGAAAATGTATCCACGTGACTAAACCATTTATCATCTAAAGATATAAAACAGAATAACTCTGCTTTTAGGAGTGCATGAACTGTGTTTATTTTTAGTCATAGAATGTTCAACACACCTAGTCAAGTACCCACTTATAAACATCCACGACCAATCCTGCAACTTGAACAGTCCCAAGTCAAGCCATCACATATTACCTACTATCTAAAACTTTCACTTTGAAACAACATTGACAAACTTAGTGCCTCACTTGTCAGAATATGGATATTCTGTTATAGTACGTGGCAATATTTTTTTAATTAAGCATTCTTGCACTCAGATCTGGTATTTTTGCTGTCCTTTCACGTAATTCTATACAAGTGCTATATTAATCAATTCAAACTGATTGCTAATCTTTTATCCATGCATTCCGAGATAATCTCGTGAAAAATGAGGAATATAGATAAATTGCCTTATCTGGTTTTTTATCCTTAGATGTTCACATACTATATCTTGAATTCTACAAAAACATACCTTGGAAAGATGAGGAAAGGGTATGAAACGTGAGGAAGCATGCAGACAAGTCTTTCACGTTTCTCCCAGTGGGAATATGATATATGGGGTACCTAATAGACAAGGAAGAACCACATAATACCGATTATAAGAAAGACTCTTAAATTCAGCCATTTCAAACCAATAAATCCAGCTCAGCAGAAAACAAAAACAAACAGAACAAAATCCTCCCTGAAGTTCTATCCTTCGAGATCCAAAAAAAGGAACAAAAAGATGATTCTTTCTTAAACAAGTAATATCACGACGAAAAATGGTAAATTTGGAATACTTTGTAATAGATGAGGTCGTCACCTTGAATTATGGATTCCTCATAAGTGGTAGAAAAACATAGCAGTGTAACAATTTACAAAAAACCACGTGAAAATATAAAAAGAAAAACAATCCAAAAAAGATACCATGCAACGGCCATCCAACTAGCCGGTGAGAGATCCACACTCCTAAGAGTCATCAAACCAGGATATGTCCGAGCCATTTCAGTTACCTAAACAAGCAACACGAAGATTATTATAACAGAGGGTCTTTAAGTTTTAGCAATGACACAAACAGTAAAAAGAATTAATACTATGTTGCAAAAAAAAAAAAAAAACTTAGCTATTCATCTACATTAAGTCCAAAAAAAGTATCAGATCGGTTACCTTTTCCATCAGTGGAACCCTCCAATAGGGGGCTGACATCTCGAAGTATTGATGATAAAGGAAACCCAGTCGGTCCCTCATTGGCCATGCAGGCTCGTGCTCAAAGCTCGAATCCTCAGACATAGCATCCCAAAACTTGCTGGAATTGTTACTCAGAGACCTTGATAGCTTCTCGCCCTCGCTGTCATCGCTCCAAGAATCAGTCTCAAATTCTGCATGGTCACTACTTTCCTCCCTTGGACTCCTAGTGCTCGGAGATGAAGACCTATATGTAATAACATTGTGATTGATAACAAAGAAGAATTAAATAAAATCCAACTGATCAATTGACTAAAATGAGAAGGCATGTAAAGAATTCATTCGAAAACCTTAAGTTAGCCAAGGATTTGCTGGTATAGAGCTGGATGGCGGAGAGGTAAGGGACATAGTACTGGACAACGGTTTCTCCATTGTTCAAAACAACTGGAGCTCCAGTGCCATAAGCGCTCCATTCGTCGTAACTGTCCCATAGATCTCCCAGGGTAAAGTATTCAATTATCTCCTTATTTTGTGGGTTCCATAGGCTGTTCAGATCTCGAATGCAGCTCTGCAAGAACATGCATTTGTCATATAAAATCAACCCTCCAAAAGTAATTCAAAATTAAAAAATTTGTGTTCCACAAAGAAACACCCAATTAACTAAAACACTATCATTAAAAATTTCAAAACTTTCCTTCCGATAAATACTCAACCAGAATGACAAATAAAGAAACTAATAGAAAAAAAGGAATTTCAGAAATTTCTAGAAATAACAGAAGATTTGATCATCTGCTTCCAGAAAAAAATTGAATATAGAAAAATAAGATCCTATTGCATGTAATGTTGAAAAAAAAACCATAATCATTTTCTGTTCTTGAATGAATAAAATAATCTTTTATCAATACTGAGGGACAAAATTAAAACAAAAAAAAAAAAAACTGTACGATCTCAAGCTGAAAAGCACACTAGAAGATGATGAACAAGAGAAGAATCTGTGTGATCTCAAGTTTCTCAACCTCAAGAACAAGAGAAAACAGAAAAAAAAAAAATCCATCTTTTCCTCTCTGTGAGTGAGTAATTGAGCTAGAAAGTACAGTAATATGAAGAACCCATAATGATCATAAAAGGAACAAACAAGATAAGAAATTAAATCAACAAAACACATAAAAATTGTTCAAATTTTCATCTAGATACTTAAAACCCCCTTAAATATCAAAAACAATAAAAAATAAAAATAAAACCCAGAAACAAAAATACAAACTTGAAGATGATCAGAGAGAAAGAGAGAAGAAAGATCACCTTAGGAAGGTGTTGGGAAGGAACTGTCGGAGTTACACAGTCAAGAAAGCACTCAAGGTTTGAATGCTTGTTAAGTGGCTTCATCGATCTACACAAAGAAGACATGCTGATGCTGTTGATGACGATGAAAGATTGATGAACAGAAGAAGAAAGAAAGAAAGACAGAAAGTAGATAGATAAAGAAAGACTTGAAATCTTCGAGAAAAACAAGGTCTTTTCTTCTTCTTCTTCTTCCTTCTGAAAATGTAGTCTTATTTTTAGGGTTTTCTGTCACGTATCCATAATTGAAATTGAGATTCTGACAATAGAGAATATATAGGAAAGCAGGCAAGAACCGATATTTAAGGCTCGAAATCTTTAGTTCGCCAGGCTCTTCTTCTATTTATGGGATAATATTTGACAACCCACTTCTCTCTTTCTCTCTCTAAAATCTACAAATTTCCCTCTCTAACTTTCTCTTCCCTTCCACTCAATTGCCCTGTTCCTTTTTCCTTATTTTCTCCGCCTTTCTTCTTTCGTTCCCTAAAATTCAACAGAGATTGAATTACAGGTCTTCAAGTTTTATGGGGTATCAAACAAAACAAAAAGAAACCCAATTCCGTACGCAGTATATTCATCATCACCATCAACTCTTCTTCTCAGTTCCGCATGAAAGATAGACAGAGAGATCTGCTCTGTCTGGTTCAATTCTGAATTTTTCTCTTTTTTTTTGGATTCCTGGTTTTGTATTGAAGTCTGTGTGGCCCTGTGGGTAAAGTCTTGAAAAACCAAAGAAGTAAATTACAAAAGCTGTTATCTTTCTTTTATTTAGATATAATACACAAATTTGTTTTGGAGCGAAACGTAGAAGTGGAAACTCGAAACTGAGAAAATTTTGAAACCGAGGGGCAGGGGCAGCTAAAGGAGGTGTCAATTCTGAAGGTTTTATTTAGGTTATGAGAAAACAGAGTTGAAATTTAAGAAACAACAACAACCAGTTTTAGAGAGAGAAAGTGTAGAGCTTTTTAGAGAGAGAACGAAGAAGAAGAAGAAATGGCTGGCTGGACTGGATTGGACTGGACTTGACTGGGCTGGCTGCTTTCAACAGTGTTTTTTAAACAGTAATGGTGTCGCTCTGAGAAACCGCTCGCATCGCCGCGTGTTCTTTCTTCTACTAAAATTTTGTTTTTGTTTTTGGTTTGGTTTCTGTGGTTTTAGACCATCGGATTTCAAACTTATCTACTTAACTGGATTTAATAGTGAATCGTACCTCACGCCTTACTTTCAGTTTCGCTTTTAATTTCTCATCTTGAATCCGAAGCACGTGTTGACCAAAGCCTCGGCTCTGCCCTACTCTTTAGTCAATATTTCTCCACGTCTTGGCCCTACTTCTCTAATCTCTCAAGTCTCAACTTTCTTTCTCTCGCTAAAATCTGAGTACTGACTGAGTTGATTGGAGTCAAATTGGGTGGGTTGTTGAGTTCAATTGATACCCATGTCTGTTTGGTTGAGTGTTTTTCTTGGTTTTTGTTAATGGGGCTTCCAAAAATTTAGGGGACTCTCCAAATGGTTTTTTTTTTTTTTTTTCTAGTCGAACGATTGTAAAAATGTAGCACTAACAAGATTTATCGAAAAATCTTTAGTTTCAAGATTGATTTGTCGATTTGAAAAAACCCCTTTTAGATTAGGTTTTTAATTTTTTATAGATATGGGAGCTCCCTTAGAAAAAACACGTTTAGGGTGGCCCCCTAACTTTTTTAGAACCCCACTAACAACAACTTTTTTTAATGAATTTAATATTTAGAACAATAATACTTTTTGGACTAATGGATATACAAAAATGGTGCTAGACGCTTATGTGGCAGGGTTGAGTCTACTATTTTTCCCCTCCTAAAAATATTTTGAATGAGTTTCTAACTTACATGGCAGTATGATCGACCATGCCACATAAGTATCAGGCACAGCTTTTGTAACTTGATCGGTCCAAATAACACTAATCTATTTAGAATTGTATTGTCACAAATTATAGTTTAAGACTTAGTAACCGAAACCTTCGTATAGGGGTGACGCTCCCGCTCTGGAACTTCTCGCTCCCGCTCCGAATTACGCTCCGACGCTCCCGCTCCGAAGGTATTTTAGAACTAAGAACATTTTTTAATCGGCCGCTCCGACGCTCCCGCTCCCACTTTCGTTCCCGCTCCGACCCGCGCTCTGGTTACTTAGGTTTAAGACAACATATGTGCACACAACCTGTATAATCCTCAAATTTCTTGAATGATTACATATAGGTCGTCTTAAGCTATAACTTGTGACAGTGCTGTCACTTGTATTAACCTTATCGGTTACCCAAAATATGTATATTAAGGTTTTAACCATTATTATCCATAAACACTACACTAGTCACAAATTTATTGCAATTACATGCTTATTATGTTTGAATCCAATCTCGATGAGTTATTTTCTATATAAAAATTTTTATTAATCCCGATGAACTCATAATGTGTAATCTAAGTTACCACAATTGATCTTGCATTTACAATTTTAGTTGTAAATGAGACTAGATCAAGACAAAGCATTTAATCTTATATCTCTATTTTAGTTGTCACATCGTTTGAAAATATAATTTCCTATTGTGCTGTCTAAGTTCTCAATTTCGAATTTAAATTCTAAAGTATGAAAATGACCGGAAATAGGAAATGTGGCTTATTTTCATTTGTTTTGTATGGACCATAATTAGTGAAGCTGTGTGACAGACGTATAATCAACTAATCAACATCTAAATATTTTGATCAGATAAGGTTATAAATCCATGTTAAATAACAGTATAATTCGCTTTCATTACGTTACCTAGGTCTGCCTTTGAAGAGACTAATCCATGTATCCTTATTTTATTTCTTTAAAAAGTGGAAGAAAAAAAAATAATAATAATTTTGTTTAGTTTTTTATTTACTAAAGTTAAAAAGTGCCATCAACGACGCAAGTAATACAGTCAGGCAAAGAAAATGTGTCACAATATAATGGAAAAAGAAAAATCACTAAATCACTAACTTACAAACGTGAAGATCAACTACAACGATAAAAAGTACTTTGAAATTTCAAATGCTTCTTAATTATATATACAACAATTAATAAAGAGATTTATGATAATAAAATTTTGATTCGAGTTGATTATTAACTTTTTTTTTTTGGTAGATGAGAATATTGCGAGACTACCATAAAAATCTTCACCAACAAACGAAGCGAAATTGCCACTAAACAAGCAAAAGAAAAAATGTCATCGACAGATGAAATTACAAAGAGAAATTATCATCAACAACATAGCCTCACATTGTAGAGAAATGATTTTGTTATCGGCCCTTCAATCTGTCCATCTAAGCAGATTGAGGTGGCACTTACAACCCACTATTGATTGTATATTTGTAGGGTCTACCCCCATTAACTATTTTGTCTAATAAATAATAGATTAAATGTGCCACCTCAATCTGTTTAGATAGACAGATTCATTGGGCCGATCCCAATAGCAATTCTGCATATTGTATTTCAAAACTTAATTGGACTAAGTTTTGAAGCATGTGATGAAAATTGATAGAAAATAAAATAAGTATGCGAATGTAGTTGGCATATTCGTTGAAGCCAACACTTGTAATATAAAAAGACGAAAATGTCACAACTTGGTCCTTCAATCACTCTCTCTCTCTCTCTGTTACCGTGCCATGTCATCTATCCTAGTAATACAAATTTATATATTAAGCATTTAAGAATAATTAAAATAACTTTAATGTACTTGTTCACGTTTTTTGATATCTAATTAAATTCTCTTATTAAAAATAAATAAAAATTAAACATAAAGCAAGTTTTCAATTTTTCTATTCTTTCTTTTTCCTTCTTTTGTGTTTATCGCATAAGCACGTTTTCCTAAGTATTAGATATTAATATAGATCTTTTTGGAACCTACACGTAAATGATCCTACGCTACGAACATTTTTTGGCTCATAAATTACTTAATTTTTTATGAAATTAAAAATATTAAAACGAAGTGATTTTTTATGACAATAATTTATACATGGTAAATAAACCATTCTAATTAAAAATCAGCTGTGGGCTCCATACAAATTTTGTAACGATATTGTATGGATAAATATCTTGACTCATTAATTTAGGCATTTATCAAAATTTATTAAGATTTAACTTATTAAATGCAAGATCTAGGTTTTAATATTTTTACATATCCTATAAATTCGACCCATATTAAATCTGGATTCATACCCGAACATTAAGAAGAAATCCGGATTTAACAAATGGAACGAATGGTTTAGGATCCAATGACCCGAACCCCCAGTCCCATCAACATCAATATGGATATGGTTGGAAATCAAATATCTTTATTGTATTAAGTGTAAAATAATACACATTCGTATTATTAATCTATGGTCAATAAATAATAGCATAAGACCACAAAGAATACACGTGATTGACTTAAAAAAAAACATTCTTAGCTATTAAAAAAGAGTTATTTTTTTTTTTAAAAATGTAAAAAAAGTCCCTAAAAAAAAGTTATTGTGATTTTAATCTTTTTTATAAATTTAGTCCTTACTTTTGGACATAAAAGTCATAAAAGTAAGGACTAAATTTATAAAATAAGGATTAAAATTACAATTACTTTTTTTTCAGGGTCCTTTTTTACAAAACCCCTTTTTTTTAGTATGAGTAAGATACAGTAACTACACTAGAAAAACAAACAACTATTAAAAAGTATGAATTCGATGTTTACGCACATTGCACTTATTCTTACACCTCATTTACACTCTACCTGTAGAGCCTGCAGAAAATTTTTTGTGAGGATGATCTATATGATGAACAGATCATCTTCACAAAAGATCCAGACTTTGGATTATACCAATATGGGTCCATAGATGGGATGTAATTAGAGTGTAAACATAAATTGGGTGGAACATATAATTAAAAAACATGTGGGTGGAAATATTCGAATGATAATCGAAATATTTGAAATCATCAAAATGAAGAGTAAAAGTTTCCAATGAAATAATGACAAAAACACAAGAAACTATATAAAAAATATTTAAAAAGATAAAATATTTGAAATAAATAAACTTTTACTAAAATAATGACAAAAAATACAGAGAATTAGTTTTTATTTGGTATCATTTAAAAAAAAAATCTTATCAAAGAAGTGAAAGAGTATGCATTATCACTTACACTTAAATTAAATGTTAATTATTCTTATTAGAATATGCCTAAATTTGATATTTATTCTTCTAATTGTTCTTATATATGCAGTTTATGTCGTCATTAAAGTATTAATGTGTTTGTCACTCACTCCTATGTTCTAAGCTAGGTATTTGACTAATTATTTAACATATAAAAAACTTACAAGGGAGTCTAACAGAAACCACTAGCCTTCATTTCCACTCACTGTAGTTATGCTTTTGTCTAAGTGCTAATAAAAATTTCCATTACATTTCAACATTTGTACAATATTTCTTTCATTTTCATGAAATTTTAATTATTTCAACACTTACAAAAATATTTTGATTTTCAAAAGAACAAAAAATTATACCAAGAATGAAATTATTCAATTAAGAAGTCTTTAAACCACAAATCATATGGGCCTTTGGCCCAATGATTGTGTACCCCTCCAATGTTTTAGGGCAAGTACTATGGAAGTCTCAAACCTCCATATTGGAGAGGTTTGAGGGATAAGTCATGTACTAAAGTGGGAGTTATCCCTCAAACTCATCCCCTCAACCTCAAATCTACGCATATTTGGAGCTGAGAATAGAGGAAAAAGGGATCGACAAAGGGACTAGAGGACACTAAATAGAGTAGAGGGCGACAAAGGGAGTTAAGAGCGACACTCCCTTTTGTCACGAGTTTTTTTTTTATTTTCAAAACTTTTTTTTTTGGTTTTCAAAGCTTATTTTTGTTGTATGAAACTTTTCGTGTGTTTCAAAATACCAAGCATGTATGCTTCAATTAGATATGATCCAATAGTTGATATTTTGTGAGGTTGTTCTCCTCACCATGTAGATCATCCTCACAAATAATAATTCCATTATAAAACTTCGAACCTCTTCAAAAGTTGATTGGAAGTTAACGGTGAGAAGAACGGTGAGGAAAAAGAGTCAACTTTTGATAGGGTTAGAAGTTTTAGAATGTGATGATTTTTTTTGAGGATGATCTACATAGTGAG
>MVGT01001847.1:696184-784352 GCA_002174775.1 Macleaya cordata | reverse complement strand
AGAATGAAATTATTCAATTAAGAAGTCTTTAAACCACAAATCATATGGGCCTTTGGCCCAATGATTGTGTACCCCTCCAATGTTTTAGGGCAAGTACTATGGAAGTCTCAAACCTCCATATTGGAGAGGTTTGAAAGATAAGTCATGTACTAAAGTGGGAGTTATCCCTCAAACTCATCCCCTCAACCTCAAATCTACGCATATCTGGAGCTGAGAATAGAGGAAAAAGGGATCGACAAAGGGACTAGAGGACACTAAATAGAGAATTTGGCGACAAAGGGAGTGTGGGGGCGACAGTCCCTCTGTCGCCCAAATTTTTTTTATTTTCAAAACTTTTTTTTTTGGTTTTCAAAGCTTATTTTTGTTGTATGAAACTTTTCGTGTGTTTCAAAATACCAAGCATGTATGCTTCAATTAGATATGATCCAATAGTTGATATTTTGTGAGGTTGTTCTCCTCATCATGTAGATCATCCTCACAAATAATAATTCCATTATAAAACTTTGAACCTCTTCAAAAGTTGATTGGAAGTTAACGGTGAGAAGAACGGTGAGGAAAAAGAGTCAACTTTTGATAGGGTTAGAAGTTTTAGAATGTGATGATTTTTTTTGAGGATGATCTACATAGTGAGGATAACAACCATACCAAATATCAACTATTGGATCGTATATAAATGGGCCACATATGCTTGGCGTTTCGAAACATACGAAAATACTTATACAAAAAAAATAAACTTTGAAAAAAAAAATTAAAAAAAAAAATTTTGGGCGACAAAGGGATTGTCACCCCACACTCCCTCTGTCGCCTTCTACTCCTTTTATTGTCGTCCCAAATTTTAGTTTTTCAATCTTAGTACTTATCCTTCCATTTAACTACCATTTGAGGCCTATTGCACCAAAAAATGGGAGATACCATAGTACTTACCCTTACGAGGTTACATGATTAAAATTTTTTAGCTATGCTTTGCCATTATATTTGTCCCGTATAATTTCTGTAGGTATTATTCCATAGCCTTTTGGCGGCAGGATTACCATAACCTATCGGTGGCAATTCCGTTGATGGACCAGATGTATTGCTTCTCACACACGCCTAGTATATCTTCGCTTTATTAAATGGATTTTGTTAACATGTGCCCTTAGGGCACATGATAAGCTTTTAAGTTTTGTGTTTTGTTTAGTTTCTTAAGTTTGTCCTAATGGACTGATTTTTGGATATGTATGTTATTTATACTATTTGGATCATATCTAAAAAAATCAGCTCAATCGGAGACCTCTAGCACCCTTTAGCACCACGAACACTAAATTTAGATTTTAATAGTGTGATTTAATGTCTGACATTTAAATTGATTTGTTTGGAGGGTTAGATATTTTTGATTGAGCTGATTTTTTGTGGACATCTTATAAATAATGATAATATTATGTCTACAAAAACTCACTTGATTTGAAGACCTCTAACTTGCAAAAAAGCTCCTTTAAAAACAACCTTATCGTGTGCCATAAGGGCACACGTTAACAGAACCCTTATTAAATAGATATCTCCAAAAAAGTCACAGAAAAAAATGAACACGAGCGCAAATTCCAGTATTAATAATACCTGTACACGTGTTAGGGTTAAAAAAATTGCCTTTTGTTTTCAATTGGTGCGGACTGTTACAATAAGTGTATTGCCACGTACACATATATGAGTTCACAAGGATACGACACGTGTATGTAAAGCACGTGGGTTTCAGACGATGTACAGTGTGGGGTCGGTGGTCACTCACAGCCAAACTGTCGTAAGTTTTAGCGTCGTTTTTATTTTGTTTTTGGAGTCAAAGTCATTTGCCAGGTCCAGCAGGTGCTTCTTCAGGCTGATTCGACGACGTTGTCCATTTTCTACTTAGTGTGAAAATGACGATATTATCCCTACTAGTATCCTGTTTCTTTCATGAATAATTCTTGAGTTCTACTTAGTGTTTGGACAACCCGGTCCAAGTCCAATTAAGAACCCGCTTACACAGAAAAAAAAAAAAATCTAATTAAAAAGTCAAAATTAACTGGATGGAAATAAGTTATACTGGAAGTGAAATTGAGGTTAAATCTAAATTTCATACATAACTAAAAAGATAAATGGACTAAAATTATTTCAGTCCCAGCAAAATAGAGGATTCTTAGGCAACCGCTTCCTCCACAGGGCTCCATGAATTAGTCAAGGTGCGCGCAAAATGCTCGGACACCAAAGATATAAAAAAAAAAACAGAAAACAAAAACTCATTTGTACTCATTAGACAGTCGGAGTAAAGAATCGATGCAATGCAGTTACTACGTTAGTCAATCGTCATGTGAGTCAACTTGATCTGAAAAAATTAAAAACAAGATTATTATTGTCTTAATTAAGTGATAAATAACTTAATTAAACCTTTAATTAATTTCTAGCTATAAGCTATCACAATTAATCTTTTCTTAATTACCCAATTAATTAGTTAGTTTTATAATTAACTTCATCAATTCCACATCAACTACATAAATTAGGCTTAATATATGTTCAATTCATTTAATTATTATTTTTTTTCAACTTTTTTTTTCTTTATTTTTTATCATAATTACTCATCTTTATTATTATAATGCAGCTATTCGTATCGACAAAACATAAGTCGATATGAACCACTCCTTGTAGGTTTGCATAGTATTAGAAATTTTTTTTAGTTTTGTTCCACCTAATTTATTCTTAGGCACTGTTTATACCTATCCGTAAGGCATGCCCGTGTAGGAACCATCTTCAAATATATAATTCTCAAAGTTCAATGTAAACGAAGTGTAAGAATAAATATGTTGTTAGAAAAAAAAAAGAACTGTTACTTTTCAAATGATTTAATTATGAGTTGGGGATCCCATCAGGTTGGTTTACAAAATCCCAAATTAATGCTTGGGATTGTATTAGTGCCAAGTGGGCTTATATTAGCTAGAATCTGTTATCTGTTG
The DNA here is from genome assembly GCA_002174775.1 of Macleaya cordata. NCBI lineage: Eukaryota > Viridiplantae > Streptophyta > Magnoliopsida > Ranunculales > Papaveraceae > Macleaya > Macleaya cordata. The sequence continues at coordinate 781,392 of MVGT01001847.1, read as the reverse complement.
CTTCATTATTATTTGGGCAGGCCGACAGTTAGTGGGTGGGTCACACGGTGTGTCTCAGTTGTCAAACTAACTCTCTGGCTCTTTCACATTATAGACTAGTAGTTCATTTTTTGAAAATTTTCAAACTATTCTCGACATATAGTTTTGTTGGAAAGTGATGGTAAAGAATAAAATTTAGGGATATTCTACTTCCACGCCCGCACACCACCATTTTTGTCCACGACTTCGTTTATATGCTTATATAAATTGTTAAGTACAAAAGTTAGTATGGTAATTTAACGTGTCAAAAAATCAAATACTATAAGATGGTATGTGGGAAGTGGTCGTGGCACGTTAGTGGTAGTGGTGATAGTTATGTGATAGTTGTGGTGGTTTGGAGGTGATACCGCGATAGTCCAGTGGTGATATATGATGCGTGCAGTGGTGCATGGTGGTGATCGATGAGATGGCAACGGTGGTGGTAAAATAAGCAAAATGAAAAAAAGTGAGCCGATTGCCCGAGAAAAAGTGACTTTTGACATAAGCTAAAAGTAAATATTTGTTACTTTTCAAATAAGCAATTTGTCTACATATGCATCTGACATATGTTTTAGCACTTGATCGATCCAAAAATACTCGCTCTTTTAATTCACAAGTTATCTACTAAGCAGTTGTTGGTTCCTTTTCCCTAATCATATTTACCTATAATATCCATGAAATTAAACTTGTTAATTTTTTTTTTATTATTATATTGTATGGATTCTTCTTCATAGGCCCTGCTTGGTATGCAGAGAAAATTCGCATCTGCAATTATTCCTAGCCAAATTGATAAATCAGCTACTTGGTATGGTATTCCTCTGTTAGTTAGGATACTTAAGGCCCTGTTTGTCCATGCAAACTACCATTACCACAGTTTTGATAATTTGCATTCTGTAAATTTTTCTGCATATCAAGTAGAGCCATAATGTAGCAAATTATGCACGTTTAATGCGGATACCCGTAATAGTAAAATGATGTAGATCAAAACAAAAAAGGTCACATTGTTGAAATTGAAACAAATAAAAAATTTTGAACTTCAAAATGCTGTTGCTTAAATATACCATGCAGATAGGGTGAAATAATTATGGTCCATAATATTTAGTAAATTATATTACTAAAAGTTCCAATTTTTTCATTTCCTTCTTACTACCAATATTACCTCTAACAGGACCAAGGATATATTATGACAAAAAGTAAAAAATAATAATAATTGGGAAAGCTTATATATATATATAGACCAAAAACTTTTTGTATGTACCTAATGTTTCCTTCAAAGTAGTGAATTTAGATACATTTTTGAACACTTAATGTTCTTAGCATGTGTGTTTGTATGGATAAAAATATTAATAATAATAGTAGGTCCAAATCAATTAATTAAGCAACATTATTATATGTGGTTTTACTTGAACATGATCTGTTCCATAAAGTTGTATTGTGCCATGGTGGTATCCATTGCCAATCTGAATTGATTTACCAATTCATGCTCATGTTAGGGTTTTCTATTTTCCACAATAATATGCAAATCATTATTAGTTTCTTCTCTCTTTTTATGACATTTATTTATTTTATTGGTTAGTCTTTTTAATTTCTTCTTTATTATTATTTCAGTTTTTTTGTTAAATATATAAGCCTTTGTAAAAGTTAACTTTGAAAATTTATATTTTTTATTAAATTAATTATGTGAAAAATGCTTTAAGAAACTTTTTGTAAAGGTAGTCAAATAAACCACTTTGGCAGCTAACAACCATTGATAGTTTTGAACTGAGTACTGTTACATGCACAACAAGTTGTACATTAATGTGACATTTACAATGGATGTGCAAGATTTGAAAAATGCGCGATTCATAAAGAATTTAGAGAAATAATAAGTAATTTTTCATCTTTAGTAAACTATATGACTAAATTAAAGATCCAGTTTTTTCATCTTTTCTAATTATCAATTAATACTAACCCTGACAGGATCAGGATCAAGGATATATTATGACAAAAAGGAAAAAAAATAATAATTGGGAAAATTTAGACCAGAATTTTTTTGTATATACCTAACCTAATGTTGTCTTCAAAGTAGTAAATCTAGATACATTTGCGAGTACTTGAATGATCTTAGCATGTGTATTTGTATATATTGATAGATATCGATAAATAGTAGGTCCAAATCAATTAATTAAGCAACATTATTATATGTGGTTTCACTTGAACATGTTCTATTCCATAAAGTTATATGGTGCCATGGTGGTATCTCATGCACCCATTGCACATCTAAATTGATTTATGAATAAACCAATTCATGCTCATGTTAGGGTTTCCTGTTTTCCACAATAATATGCAAATCATTACTAGTTTCTATTTTTTCTTGTTTTTGGTGATATTTATTTACATTTTATTGGTTAATATATTTAATTTTTAATATTTATTATAATTGTTTCATTTTTTGTTAAATAAGACTTTGTAGAAGTTAACTTTAAAATTTCTACCACCAAATTATCCAAATGAGTACTTTAAATAATAGTTTGAAGAAGAATTGTGCTACCCCATGCAGTTGTGAGAAGTGAAAATTTAGACATCCACAGTAGTTGAGTTTGTAAGGTATATTTAGATATTTTCTTGCATAGTGGAGGACATGTAAAATGCATTTTAGCTTATGACATGTAAGTTAAATTTACATGTCTCTATCAAATTGAGTGGGGTGAAGGGTAGGCGTTTGAGGTTGGGGGTGTGGGGGTAGGGGCGCTTGGCACCAAGCGGTGTGCTCAGATAGCCCACTTCACACTTTTATTTTCTTCTAAAAAGTGTTGAGTGATGTGGGGGTAGGGCGCCTGGCACCAGGCGGTGTGCAGGCTGCCCGCCCCAACCTTTTCAAATTTTTTTTTTCAAACTGAAATTTTTAGTTGCCTAAACTTAAAGTATGTGATTTATATCTAAATAGTACTGGTCCTACATTGAGATGATCCAAGAATTGATTTTTAATAAAATGTTCAGCTCGTCATTTAGATCATCTTACAAAAAATTGGACTTCTTTTAAATTGTTAAACTGCGTAAAAAGTTAATTTCAAATGAACGGTGAAATGATCATCACTATTCAATAAGAAACCATTTATTTCAATTAAATTTTTTATCGTGTTAGAAATTTTAGAATGGATCAATTATTTGTAGGAATTATCTAATTGTTGCGGTGAATATCCTCCTAAAAAATCAACTCTTAGATCATCATCACCATGTAGGACCTGCATTATGTAGACATAAATCACAAACTTTAAAATCATACAACAGTTTTTCTTAAGAGTTTAGAAAAAAAAAATTTAACCATTTATACCAGGCGGGGCCAAGGGACACCACCCGTCATTAAATTTTTTATTTTTTTTAAATAAAATTTCCGATTTGTCCTCATCTCTATTTTTTATTCACTAGCGATAATCCGTGCATTCGGCATGACACATAATTCGTCTTCTAAAATCTGACCAACATATGTTAGTCTACGATTTCATGCATTCAACACATATTGACATAAATTTGGGGTCTAAACTCCTTGAGCCATGATTTCACATGTTTTCAAAAACATAAATTTTGTCAAAAATCGATTTGTAAATATAAAAATTATGACGTTTTAATTTTAAAAAAATTGTTTAAGAGTAGACAAAATTTTCTCTCCTCTACATGTACACTTTCTTTTGAATTCACTTGTAACTACCTTTTTTATCTACAAACTCATATTAATCTTAAGTTCTTTAGATACTCTTTATTAACTAAATATACTATTAATTATGAAGTAATACGTATTTGTCTTAATCACCAAGGAGGGCTCAGATTTGTGAGAGGATAAATCACAAATTTGAAGTGTTATTTGTCTTAAGACCGCTCTCTATTTTATTATATAGATTAAAAACTTTTTAGATTGCACTGATGTACAACTCGTCTGCTATAGCTACCACCGATGTGGATGACCTTACTTGAGTATGCAGTCTTTAACTATCGCACACACTTTATACGTAGTAGTACCCCACACAACTACATGGAGTAGCATGATTTTTGACGAAAAATATTTGAAGAAACTTTTTGGTAAGGTAATTAATTAAACCACTTCATGGGCAGCTCTCGAACTGCCATTGGTAAGTTTTTTTTTTTTTGGTAGAAGTAACAAGTACAAAACGAAGCGTCATAAGGCTCATTACATCACCCAACAGACAATGAGCAAGGAAAGGTGGGCTTGTAGTCCAAAAGGTAGTCATCACCTATGGACTAAGCGATTGTAGTTGATTAGCTGCATAGTTGATCTGCTGCTATGTTTCCTTCATGATAGGCGTGACTGATCCGGATGAGGGGTAGGCGTTGCAGGTCACAGCGGATATCTGCAAGGAGGTGCACTGCTGAAGACGCCATGGATCCCGGTTTATGTTAAGATAGTGCACAAGGACCTGTGAATTAGTTTCAATCCAAAGAGGAGATGATAAAGATGGGATAACAGGACGCCGAGAGGAATGCAGGATGGACGTGTTGTGGAGGATAAGAAGGTCAGTGATCGTTCCCATTGGCCGTGCCATTCGCTAAACCCATCGATAATTTTAGTGGATTTAGGGCTCTGCACTGGCCGTGCTCTAACATATACACAAACCCCACCAATTTGCTAGGCTCATATTGCAAGTGCCAAACATCATAAAAGTCACACCTTAAGTAATTAGAGCGTAGAGTAGGAAGGAAAACGAAAACGAGAGTGAATAGCAGGAGCATCACTTCTATGCCACGGTTCTAATTACTAAGATCCCACCCGTTCGTAAGGCTCATATTCCACGCAACAAATATAAGATAGATCCAAAAGAATAATGTTAGGATGAGATTTTTTGAAGAGATTTGTTAGGGTTGACCTTGGGAGATTCTGATGGTATCAGACATAAATATTAAGTTTAGATTTTGCTGCCTTGTTAATTAGTAAAGTATATGTTGATGCTATACCTGGGTTCAAATTTGGTTTGTATCAAATTAATTCAAAAAATGTTGAAAGACTATGCACAACTACTTAGCACTGCTCTTCTTATTGTCAATTGTTGATCCTCGAATATTTACAAGTTGCCAATTTTCTTCTGTTATGATTTCTCTCTAGCCCTTGGTGATCGTGTTCTATTTCTAATGGTTTATTTGTACTTGTAATTAAATAATAGTTTTATTATTAAAAAAAATTATTAAAATATGAGTTAGGATCGGAAGACATGCTTATTTTTAGATCAACATATTTTTTACATGATCAATGTGGAGCTGCATGTAGATGATATAATGGCTAATTTTTTAGTGAGGATGATGTACTCACTGTGTAGCTCATCTTTACTAAAAATCACATTGTTTTAAAACTTCTAACACCATAAAAAATTTAATGATCTATAAACTGTCCATTTTTATAATTAACTTTAAACCAATATTAATGGAATAACTAACTTATTTGATTGGGTTAAAAGTTTTAGAATAACATAATTTTTATATAAAGATGATCTACACAATGAGAAGATCATCCTTTTGCACCCATCAGATCATCTTCATATATGTTGATTTCCACATAGACTATGTCGAAATCATGTCTAAATAAGCATGTACATCCATCCTAACTCTTCCAATATAATTCACCCAAATACGTCAAAGTAAAATATTAAAAGTTACAAAGTGGCCTCTCACAAATTCACAATGATCAATGCAACTAATTATAAATAATTTTGGATAAAGAGGAGAGGGACAATTTGAGCTTGATTTCAACCAGCTAAACCTTATCCTCTTTCTTAATTAATTTTTTGTTAATTTTTTCACTTTTTTACTTTTTTTTTAATCTTTTACTTGTTTTGAGGCATGATATAACACGTGTTTGTGTTGGGAATGACTGACTTGTGAGTGTAAAATAAAAAATTAAAAAAAATTGAAACAAATGTGTTTGACTTTATTAAGAATTGATGACTCATAAGTAAAAAAGATTCCAAGAAATTGGAATTGTTTTTTATGATGGGCTGAATGGATAAAGTTGAACACTTCAAGGAGGAACATCAAGAACAAAAGAAAGGTTAATTTTGGGTTCTGTTAACGTGTGTATCAGGGCCGTTATTTTTGAACGATTCTTTTTTGAGAGTTACAGGTCTTTAAATCAGTTGATATTTTGTAGATATAATATTATCAATATTTATAAGATGTTCATAAAAAATTCGCTCAATAAGAGATCTCTAGCCTTTTAAATAAATTATTTTAAATATTAACTGTTCATTCATATTATTAATATCTAGATTAAGTATTCGTGGTACTAAAAGTCTTCCATTAAGCTAATTTTTTCATATTTGATCCCAATAATATAAATAACATACAAATAAAAAAATTAGTCTATTTTGACAACCTTAAAGAAATAAACAAAACACAAAATCTTTAAGGGCACATGTTAACAATATCCTTAATTTTTATACCACCCACCCTGGTAGGGCACCAACCCACTATTTTGCTAATTGGTGGGTCTTATTAATTTGAACAAAAACTGGTTTTTTATTTTTCTTAATTTCTACCCGTTCAGTTACGTTTGTATGAACTTTTAAACAAAGACTTTTGCCCTAGAATTGAAACCTCTGGCTCTGATTGTACTTTATTGTTGTTTTCTTAGAAAAGCTTAATTGGGATAGCTGGTAGTTCAGTGATGCTTTTTTGCTTTCCTTTTTTCTTCTTTTGTTTTTCGTCAACTTGCTTCTGGGTTTGGACTCAATTTTGAATATATTTCTTTTCTTGCCAAGAAAAAAAATAAATAAATAAACAATGAAAATTAATGTAATCGTCACCACCAACACTAGCCGAGTCACATTTAGGCCTTTTCAACCTCCCACTTTGCTATATATTTTAGAGCACGATTTTGCTACTGCCATAATCTTTATTTAATAAAAGCATTTTAGAAAGATGTAAATAACTTTTTAGTGATAAACTCTATAATGTTTTTTTTAACTAAATATTTGCATTTTCACAATTATTATTCTCACTAAATCACTTTTAAGAAAATTTATTATTATTATTATTATTATTATTATTATTATTATTATTATTATTATTATTATATGAGAGCGGATCAAGATACATTGTTATTAATACATTACTCGTGGAATCCACATGAAGTTGATTCAAGAGATGATATTAAGTGAGGATGTTCTCCTCATCATGTTGATCATCCTCACTAAAAATTAGCACATTCTAGAACTTATAACTTCATCATTGAAAATCACTGAAATTGATGGTGTTTGAGCTATTAATTTTACTGTTGATTTCACTTGATAGATGATGGGGTTACAAGTTTTAGAATGGGGTGATTTTTTTTGTGATGACGATCTACATGATGAGAAGAATATCATAACTTAAAATCAACCCTTAAATCATTTCTATGTAGACTCCAAAGACTAATGTACACTCAATGTACTTTTAACGATGTATAAAGATACGCTCTTTATATATATAATAATTTTTCATGTCTTAAATATAGTACGTCATTTTGCTCACCAATGCAATTCCACTAATATTTCATTATGGGGTTATGAACTGGCCACTAATGCACAAGCATCTCATTAGTGGTAGTATGGTAATAAATATAGTTAACTCTCTAAATAATTTGTAGTTTTTTTTATGAGAGGCTATTGCCCAAGTTATAACAAAGCTTAAATACACCACGAGTCCTGTGAGAAACACATAAATTATCTGAAACTTCATCTTTAATAGAGGTCGTCATCAACGGACTGATACAGAAGAGGACAACACATACAGGTGCAGGAAAGAGCACCACACATATATATATATAAAAATGGTAATACCACAGCCAAAAAATTTGAACCTATGACCACCAAGTTCAAAGTAGCGATACCAACCACGTGAGAGAGATAAATAGAGTCAGGTGTCTGATTTAATTAAATTTTTAACATTCGTTAGCCCACTTTTGCCTTTGGCCAAATATATTTTATAAATCCTATCCGGATTAGTACAAATTGGTATAGAGAGAGACAGCAAAGGTAGTGATGGCCATACAATCGAAATTCCACTTCTCTCTACTGCCCATCTTCATCAGCCGACGGATGATGTCTGCATCTCCCACAAACCTAATGAATGAATATGTAATGAATCACATAGTTGAACAGTAATTTTAATTTTTTCTTTTTTAATTTTTTTTTCATGGCTCTCATCTAGTCATCTTCGTCCACACTTGACCTAAAAATACGTGCAGTGCTAAGCAATTAAGGAAAAAGATCTCCTACTAACTATCTTCTCTTTTTCTACGCTAGATCCCAGTCACTGTGGGGGACAAACTCCTTGGGCCATGTTTAGATGGCATGAATGAGAATCACATTTTCAGAAAAGTGACTCTTGGAGAGAGAAATCCCAAACCCACCTCTCCCAATGGGAATGCAATTTCATTCCCATCATCCCCACAAGGCCTTCGGGGTTTATTGCATTCCAATCATCCCAATAAGGCCTTCGGGGTTTGGGTTTTGTCCAAGATTTGGATTTTGACTTTAACCTAGCCCAGCTCGTTCTCACCTAATTTGCTCAAATAAGAATCATGGGTCTAAAATAAGTTTAAAAACTAATGAAGCCCAAGCCCGGCTTAACTAAGGAGGTAAAAGCTGGAGGTTTCATACAAATTTTGATGATCCCTGTTGCCACCCATGAGATCACACAGACAGTAATGGTTGGCTCCCTCTACCCACACTTCTCCCATTTCTGAATTTCAGTTAAATCATAACTATCTCACCCTTCTTGCTAAATCAATCACTCACTCCCTTATATAACCCAATCACCACTAGCTTGTTTTCACAAAACATTGAACACCAGAGAAAGAAAGAGAGACAAAAGAGAGAATATGAGAACTGCTGCTTGTTTCTTAGTTATGGTTTTGCTGGCAACTGTCATTGCAAGTGCTAGCACTATGACAACAAAAGGCGCTTTAGTTAAAGACTTTCCGGCGAGTCTAGGCAACAGGCTAAGCCGTTTCATCGGGAACAGAGGCAGATTTCCGGTTCCAGCTGGGCTAGGAAAGGAAGTCAGCTCCCCTTCCACTGCAGGCACTGCCATTGCTGGTGATAGTAAGTTCGAAACAACTGAAGGACCACCAAAGAAGAAATCTTTTAAAGGAAAGAAGTTCAAGATTTGCATGAACCATGGTCACTGCTACAAGAAGAAGTTGGTATGCCCCAAGAAGTGCAGCAACAAGAAGTCCCCTGGTTACCTCAGATCCAATCACTTCGGCGGCCATTGCATCTTCAACTGCAAGAAGTGCATTGCTCACTGTTAGTTCAAAAATAAACTCATGTCAGGTTTTAGAACCCAAAGCTGTTTTTATCTTAGGTTTGTTGGTTGTTAGTTGGTTAGCTCGTCAGAGTTCGTTTAGTTTTCCATCTTTTTTGTCTTTGCCATTGGCTACGATAGGCGAATGCACGTAACGTGTAGCAGCAGTTAGCATTTCTTACGGTTGTTTCCTTAGATAGTTAGATACTAAGTAATCTCTCTTTAATAAACACCATTTTCCATATTGCAGTAATTCAGATTGGATCTTCTTAAACAACTTCCGTGCATTCTTTTTCTCATGGAAATGAAGACATTAAGCTTATTTTTCTTAAGAGGATGGTTTCATCTTCATCATCATAGAAACCATCTTACAAAAAGCTTAACCCATTTTGCATTCAAAGCACCTAGAACGCTCAAAGACTTGGGAGTTAAATGCAAATAAAATGAAGGGCTCAGAATGATTGAATTAGCAATTTCACGATGGGTTATGTTTTTAAAAAAAGTACGAGTGACCTACAAGGTGTGGAAATAGACACTTACCTCCTTTGGTTCGAAATGGACTGATCAGGTCTCGAAACCACTTATCCAACCAAGAAAACAGCACCAGAGTGGATTGCATACGGTTGGTTCGAAAACCTGTAGAAAACAAGATTCTGTCATTACCAAGCTTCAAGTTAAGTTGCATGATAAAACTAAATGCAACTTCAAAAGTTGTGCTCAATTCCGAAAAAATAAAAATTGCAAACCAAAAAAAGGAAATACCATTTATGGACTGGCCATGAGATTCCATATATTTAACTTAGAACAGAAACAGAATAACCTATCTTATGATTCTTATCTCATCCAACGCAATATGAGAACTCCTTACCAGAATAGAAGTAATACAAAGAGTATATTATCGGGGAGATGATTTACTGGCAGTCAACAAAACTGAACTATTAACAAAGAAAAAGCCACATTATAAAATGGCCAAGAAGGAAATGAATTCTTAATTACAAATCACCGTGGAGATCAGGTTCTTTTGATTGTGCATGAGTATTCTTACATCCAAAATTTCCTATCGACATTTTGATTCTCTCAAGAGCAATATGATTACAAATATGTCACACTGCACAAAAGAATATGGCGAGCTCTTTCCTAGAAACTTGGACATCTTGCAAGGAAACCCAGAGCCGCTCTTTGTCAACTTTCAGCAATGCAAGACATTGCAAAAGAACAAAAAATAATGGGAAATGCTCCCTTCTGGAACGGAGATAGCTTGCAGCAATCATTACTTTTTAGGGTATTTCCTCCTTTAAGTGCCAAACGGATCCGTCCAGCCTTCATCTTCCCTCACAGCTTGGTCCCATCGCTTCCGGAATTCTTTAAGCTCTGCTGTTGATTGTCTTCTAATCTATAAACCAGATGTATAACAATACAAGCAAACAATGGAGTCAGTTAACAGGAAACAAAAGAAAAATTGTTATAACCAGGGGTAGCTGCAGCAGCTTACGTGGGTTCTTAAGTCAAGGAATCTGCTTGGTACCTGTGGGAAGACAGAAAATTATACTTAAATTATTCAACAATGGCTGAAGATGCTAATTTATTCAAGCTACCAAAAATGAAAACGGTTCCGATGACATCATTATATTGACATCGCAGTTACATTTTTTGGTTACAATGGCATGTGGGTCCCAAATGAAAATGAACCAGGGGATGATTTTGAGCGAGGATGATCTATATGGTGAGGAGAACATCCTCACCAAAAATCTGCCCATTCTAAAACTTGTAAATCAACGGTAATTTAATCATTCATTTTTACCATTAAGTTGCATCAATGGATGGTGTACAAGTTTTAGAATTAGCTGATTTTCTGTGAGGATGATCAACATGGTGATGATAATATCTTCACAGAAAACCAGCCCTTGGTTCATCTGCATGGTAACGGTGATGTCAATATAACGATGTACAGGAACCGCTCTCATCAAAAATATTATAAGAAATTTGGTAGGAATTTTTTTTAACAAATCAATGGTGAAAAGGTGCTTCAGAAATTTAATTACAGCATAAATCCAACAGAAACACCACTAGACTCAACTGACCTCCTTGGACTGTTATCAAGCTATAATTACTTTTAAGCTTTTTGAGCTATCTATTTACACTGCTTTTCTGTACGTGATTTTGTACACTGCTCCTTGGGGCCCACATGGAAATGGTCCAAGGGATGATTTTTGGTGAGGATGTTCTCCATAGTGAGGATGACCTACATGGTGAGGAGAACATCCTAACCGAAAATCAGCCTTTGATCATCTCCATGTTGAACTAAATCATATTAACAAAGCAATGTATGCCGATCCATATCTATGAGAGAGGAGGATGCCTAACCCTCATCATTAGGCCATACTCTCTTTCTTTTCGCTTTCTCCTTCATCTCTTCTACTCTTTTCTCTCTACATTTGAGTTCTTTTATTATTGTTTTCTGCACTTTGACTAGCTTCTTTCCCTACTTGTAGAGATCGGAGAAAAATGAGAACTTAAAGTGTTCGCCAAGGATTCCACGTTGGAACCAGTACATACACGTGCATCCTAGCACATTAGCATTCATTCTCCCATGTTTCTCTCACTAGTTTTTAGTTGATGTACAATTTCTGTGACAACCGTAGATACATATATTACAAGTTGAGTTACAGAACCCTTAAAGCTATCACAAACTTCTACCATAATCCAATTTGTTTTGGGTGCCTAATAAGTCCCCTTAAGTTGCCATGTTTTAGATTATGCACCATTCAAATTGATTATCTTTTTATTAGATATTTTTGGTTCATTCATTTTTATTGAAGAAGTTGATTGAGTAACATATTATCACCTAGGCTTCGCCTAGGAGTCGTCTTGTCTGAGGAACTTTTACCCCCTAGGAGTTGTCAAATGCCTCTGAGGTTACAAGTATTCAGGTGAATCTAAGTCCACAAAAATATTTTCATTGTAGGAGCTTTAATGTCTTCAAATAAACCAAAGAAACTATGCCTATTGAAAAGAAAAAGAGACCTATATAACCCTAACCAATATAAAATTGGAGTTTATGACTACATAAGATATCTAGACAAAAAGCAAAACGTTTTAAAATTTCTTGGTGAATAAGCCACTTTGGCCTCCTAAGTCTGTAACTTTGTGAGCTGTCGTAGCAAGGATACAAAATAATATAGGGCAATATTGCCTACATCAAAGGTGAATATATGAAGTTTTGAAGGAAAACTAGTTTTTCTCAGTCTCTGATCTAGAACTAGAAGTTTCACACTGGATAGGGTTTTGACTCGACTAAAAAAAGGTGAATGAGCAAGGATGGACCCTTGGGACAGCCACTGGTCTTTAACAATAGGGAACAGCAAGGACCATGTGTCACATCTGCACGAGGACCATGTGAAGCAGGTCCAGGTCGAGTCTGGTGTGATGTGCTTTTGTTTTTGTGTTTGTGTGAGTGTGCTTATGTCCTCCTGTATAATGGTGTGTTAGATAATATAATAAGATAAAGCTATACATGTTGCTAAAGATATGCAAACCTTAATTGGCGGTGATGCACCCAATGTTTGTATTCCCTGGTGAATAATGTATTCACTATCAATCACTCCAACCTTCTCTGTCCGGTCCCCCTAAAATCAGAAGCTATAATTAATTAAGTTCAATAATATGAAATTCTATTAAAATGATAATAAACAATTCATTGAAAAGGAGAGGAAGTTTATCAGACTTGAATCAACGTTGGTCTCGATCATTATTTAGACACCCAATCATGACTCTTAGTGATATTCACTGATTTTTTAACAATGTATTGAAAGAAGACTCCTTTAATGTTTCTACATAGTTTCACATATTCCACAAAAAAGGGACAAAAGGGGGACACTGCATAAAGTTACAATATTGACACACCTTTTGTATTTGTACATCTCTTATAAAATGTTAAGGACAAAATTGACCACAAATGTTAATAACTTAAACTAACATTTAAGTATAACCTGCTAATATATGAATGCATGTTTTTAGGGAAACCACCCTCCAGTAAAATTTTCTCACCTGAGCACAATATCCAAGCTTCATGTCTAGACCCCATCCATGAATTAGATCATTCTGCACAGAAAGTAGTTCGTGAACTATAAAACTAGCCTGAAATTAATGGAAATGACCAGCATTCCTTGAATCTTCAGTAAATGCACTTCACATATTTTTCACTGAGGAAGAAAGTGCTAAAAGAAAATGAAATCACAATTAGACTAGAGAAGTAAAAGATAAATAAGTTTCAACACGTTAACTAACATTTTCTCTTTTTCTCAAATATCAAAGTTACTTACGTTAATGCAGTTATTCCCTTTTCTTTCTTACCAAATTTTTGAACAACTTCCCTTAGCTGGTTTTTAATTTTAATGATCTAAATGTGCAAGAAAGTTGAAATTTAGTCCCTTGATGTCAGTAGCATATGCATCAATCCATGCATAACAAAACTTGATAAAGTAGTCTTTGAGTGCTAATGTGGCATCACTTTAACTCAACCACTATCAGCATGCATCAAACCAGTGAAGCATTGTTTTGTTGTTTAGATAGGTTAACATGAATTTTTAGTCATAGTATCAACTCCAAATAGAAATTAGAAGAGAAGCATATCCTCTCACCATATATGAGGTAGGGAAAAATATTCATCAGATCGAAATGAGAAGAATAGTTTCTGGCACATGGTATAGAACTAAAAACCCTACAACTTCAGAAATTAACCATAACTTCGCAATCATGAAATGGAGATATGAATGTTTTGTCGAGGGAATCTCAAAGTACCTGAATGAGATGCCACACACAACTCCAGGCTGCTCGGGAAAATACAGGTGCCATCCCTTCCACCCATCTGCACAAGATTAATATTTTTCAGTCCTACCATTGTTAAACAATATACTTGATTCCATATAGAAACCATAGTTAAAGTAGCAATCCAGGAAATACCCATAAAAAAATTGTGATTTAACCATGGTTACTTTACAGTTTACACCCAAAAAGTTTCTGACAATTGCTGAAACTACTTTAATCCAAAAATACCTGCAAATTGTACAGTCAGATATTTTTCGTTATGATTCTTTTTTGCATAGGCAAGGGAGAGTCATCAGGTTAGTGGATAAGAGTATTGTACAGATTTTGAGCCAAGGTTGTCCTAATAAGACCCAAGGACTTTACCAACTTATCAAGCTTGAATCCTCAACTTGTAAACTCATTTGATTCACAATCTTGTGAACCTTAGTATTTCTAGTAAATTCAATTCACATTTATGTAGCTCCTGTTCTTTTTTCTCTTTTTTTTATCAGTAGTTTAGCTCCTTATCTCCCACCATTGATAATTGCATGGATCACTCTCACGGCCACATCTTTGCTACCGTATGTCCTCCCCATTCCTTTACAACTTACTGTATAATCAGATGCTACCTGAGCTGGCAATGATAGATACTCGATGTTGTGTGATGGAAAACACTGGGTCAACTCATAAGTCATGTTCAAGTGGTCATCGTTATTCTTTGTCAAGGTATAAATTTAAAATATCATTACATCGCCAACAGGACCTTCATTAAGACTACTCTTGGGCATTGGACTATACTGATTGCTTTCCAGTTTGGGATGATGAAGACATCAGAAACTTTGGAATCTTGGGTGGTATAAGACTAAACGATCCTCCTGGATTTACTAATACATATTAAGTTTTAACTATGATTCAGTACATGCGATCAAAAGTTGAATTTACCCTGTGCATGGAGGCCCTGTGCTTTCTTCTGAGCAATTCGTACTTCCTCCTGAAGCATAGACTCGTCTACAAATCAAACAGTATAAGATCAGTAATTTGACATCAAAGAGCCGTGAAGCCCGGGACAAGTTGTAAATATAAAAATAAAGAAAACCAATCACATAAAGCAATTCTTTTTACCTATGGACCTTCCTTGACTTCTTGCGCATGGTAATACGATGATGTACTTCTGATAGATCAGGATCCAAAGCAGGCTGTGAAATCTCTAAACCTTCGGAGATCATTATCTGCAAGAACCTGAACAGCCACAAATAAAAAACCACAAATGGAAGTACATCTTATGCTCTATCTATATAAGGCCCTTTACGATGGAAGGTAATTCCAAGAGAATATGATCAAGTGGGCTAAATGTGATGAGGACAGACTAAGGAAAAGGTCTAACAATAATGCTGCTAGCTGAGAATCAGTTAGAAGGCTCAACTTGGATTTGTTAGTCTCACAAAACTATTAACCACTGAGAGAAAAAACAGATCATCTAATAAATCCATTAGCAACGTTCAAGATAATTCAGGTAACAGTAATACCATGATGGATACATAAATGTGTGTAAGTTCATTGCAAATGACTAGGATTATCCTAGTGAGGCGAACATGAAATTGTTGTTTGATTTGTGTTTACTCCTTGTTAGACCCACAGACTCTTGTATGTAAATTGTTACTCCTCTCTCTAACAATTCAAGCTTTTAGAGTAAGTTGTTGTTAACCGAAGTCAGGTCCAATTTAGGGAGCCAAACATTTCAATCTTCTAGATTTATAACTAGTAAGATTAAAGAATTTTCACTCACCTCCTGATGGATCTATTTACAATAGTAGGAAAAGGATCTAGGTGAACCCTCCGTTTTCGTCTTGGTTTGTTCTGCCTGCATCCAGACCTACCATCATGATTGAAAACAGAGTATTGACTACTTTCCACGAGTTTCCCAGGGTAATCCTGATTGATAACCTCTCTTTTGCCTTGTGTCCTTTTTTAGCCTTCATGTCATTTTATGTGCCAGAGGATAATCTTGAAATATATTTAAGTTTTAGATGATCTGAAGACTAGCACATTGGAATCATGGGATAGAGGCACACAATTCTTCCTTTCTCCCTATATTACTTTTCTCTATTACCTTCTTTTTTCCTCTTCTCTTCTTTGTTCTCTTGTTTAAACTATATTTTAAGTTAAAATTCAGGCCACGATGGAGTTCAAATAAAAATCCATGAAAGGAAAACCAAATAGAAAGATGCATTGATTTAACAATACCAGCGTCAGCAACCTGTGAACTACGGACACCTAAACTCTATTTTCCTTCCTGATAATCACTAACAATAAATAAGGTGAAAACTGTTTGATGAGATCATTATACCCATCGATTATGCTTCACCCTCTACAATTTCATAGCTAATCTTTGCGAAGTAATAAGTGATCACTGCAGACCTTCATGAAATACTATCCAAAGTTTTAACCTTGAGAGATATTCTACAACATAACCTCTAAAAAAGGAAAGTATATTTTTGTGTCTCTAGAAACAACAGAAACTAACTCTGTAAGGTTGAAGAAAAAAATACTGAACTTCAAAAAAAATTGAAATTTTCCATCTACGGCTTAAGACTCCTAACATCTCTTGCTATATGCGAATATGCGTTTTGTTCATAACTATAACAAAAGAAAATACCTTCCAGGGTGAAAGTTTTCCACTCCTAAATCTTCGTCCCACAAGAAAATGTAGTCATAGCTAGCCACAACATCTGGATGTAAAAAACGTTTTGCAAACCACCTGAGAGCACAAATATCAACCTTGTGATATATCAATAGCATACCTTTTATCACAGATGTTACACAAAATGACTTCCAAATCTTGGAAGAATACAACGAAACCTGAGAAGAACCATATTGGTTAATTATCTATATTGCTGTACCAATGGCTAAAGCATCCTCAGGATAGATAATGTTCTCAAATGGAAATGGTGGTTCCCTAAATCCTAATACTAAATGCAGTTGATAAACCATTTGATCCACAAATTGAAGCTTCTATTTCTGAGATATGCTTTGAGTCCAAGAATGAATGTTGGATGCCAATCTCAAGGACTTGGGAATATGTGATGGTCATAAAACTCCAGATAACTAATATACAAGTTCAGACAATTACCATTTTGTTTGGTTATGAGCAAGTATGTGGATTGCCTTGCTACTCCAATCAAGATCATTCCACGCGTCAACATTCCCATCATAATGAAAAAGTAAAATGGAGCAATTCACCGAGAGAAACTGAACTAGAAAATGGAAAAGTTAAAATTAATGAGACCTGAATTTCTAATATAACAAAAAATAAATAAAAAACCACTAAGTCAGAATAACTTTTGAAGCTGCCAGCTTGCTAAGTCAGTAAAATCTGCGAGTGGTAAACCACAAACCTAGGTTCCTATTAACCTTCATTCGCTTGAGCACTGGAAGAAAATCCCTGTATTAATTAAAGAATATACTGGATGGATACACAAGTACCTTTTTGACTAGGATGTCTACATTTTTCTTTTGCTTAAGGCCAACAGGGACTGCCAAGAGAGCAATGTACCTCACAGTGCTACGCTGCAAAAGGACAAAAATTCACACGATATAAATAAACAATTTAAAACACAACCAAGGTATTAAATTTCATAACACAATGCTACGCTGCAAAAGGACCAAAATTCACGCGATATAACTAAACAATTTAATAACACAACCAAGTGTATTAAATTTCCATATTTTCACTAAATTGTCATGAAAACCTTGACCTTCCTCGAGTACCACAAACATCTAAAGGCACTAAAATTATATAATATAAATAGCGTTATTTCCTTGTAGTTATGTCAAGTCTCAAGATTTCAGAACCTAGGGAAACAGAGAAACCCATCCTAACCCCATTGTCTCTTCATAAGTTGATTCATACATGCATTTAGAACAAAAGATACTCCAATCAGATTGCTCTTTAGTCATTTGATAATGTTTTAAGAACTTCATTTGTTAAAATTGAGAGAGTTTCAGTCAAATCTAGGATTCTTCTTTTAAATCCCCCTAGAGTGATTAGTTTTATTTTCAATCTGTGTGTCTTTTATTGTTTGCTTCCGCCGATAAACTCACATTAATATCTCTTGCATTTTCAGAAAGTTTTTTTTTTTTTTTTTTGAGAGAGAGTTTTTTTGAGTGAGAGAGAGAGAGAGAGAGAGAGAGAGAGAGAGGTTAATAATTTAAATTTGATAGGAAGCCGTGGCAGACGTCAAAATAAATAACCGTTGGGAACCCCTCTTGGATTTATATAGATGAATGAAGCAGATACCAACCCATGAACAGCTGAATAACAAATTTTGACTTTGTTTTGTTTTATCAAAATAACAACATTTCAATTGTTCATATGAATTTGCAATTTGTAGAGTTGAATTAGCTAAAAACGTATTGAAAAACAGGGGGTGGGGGTAGATAGAGAAATAGATTTACTTACTTCAAAGGTTGGATCTCGTTCCCAAAGTGGTTTTAATTCCAAATCAGAGGTGGATGCAACAATGCCCCGAGGTAAATAGCCAAAGTTGGACGACGGCTTCGCGATTACCTCCATGTGCTTCTCCTGAAACTAAAGAAATATTTCATAACCCTTTTTAATCAGACCCACATTAAGTCGAATGAAGATCATAGAAAAAATATGAATTCAACCCAAAACAAGAAATCAGTGATCATTCTCATAGAGAGAGACAGAGCTGTCAGCTTACCCACCCTAGTTGAATCAAATGAGTACCACCGGTTGTCCATCTGAAGAAAAACAAGAAGAAGATGATGAAGATGAACAGAGGTCGATCTTAAGAAAGTAACTGAAAATTGGGGGAGAATAGGTAAAGAGGGGTTACCTTGAGGCGTTCGAAGTGAAGCTTTGTAGAGACCAAGATGATGATAAACATGAGGAAGGCAAAGAGAACAAATGATGCCCTCGACGACTTCATTACTACTTTTTTTGTTTCCATTTCAAGACCCAAAAACAAAAACCAAAAAAAGTAAAAATAGTTCAATCTTCGACCTGAAATCGGATCATCAAGTACATTTAATTAACTTCCGTCGGTTTTGGATTGAACTATCTCAAGAAGAACAAAATGAAAATCAAAAGTAGAGAGAGAAAGTAAGAGAGAGAAAGTAGAGAGAGAGAGAGAGATTGGGCAAGCAGCCATTGAGGAGGAGGCGGAAGGAGGAGACGGAGGAGCTGACACTGCTGAAGAGGAAAGAGAGAGAGAGAAGAGGACAACAAAGACGACCGGGTTTTTTGTTCTCTTCTCCACCTGCTCTTGACACGTCGCAAAAGAGAAATGAGAAAGAAGTGTACCGTTGTAGCATGAACTTTATAGGCGTACGGTTTTGCTCGATCGACCAGCCTGCCGTCTGTGATTTGTCCCCGTCCCCACCACAAATACCTCCGAGGTATCGGGTATCTATATTTTTAGGGCACGGATTTTACGGGGGGATAGACTCACACATGAAATCAAAGCACGACTTTGATGGGGATGTGCATGCCTTCAAATTATTTTGAGTTTTGTGTGATAAATATGATTGTTTTTCGAAGTTATCTGATGACATGCACTTGAAAATTTGAAACATGTACACCTAGACGAAACGCAGTGATCCAGTCTCGGTCAAGAGTAATGCTATGGGAACTCCGGATTTACACTTCCAAGGCTCAAACAATACTTCAAATTATGAAATTAGTGTGGGGTCTGATTTCGGTCTAACTTCGATCTAAAATTAAATTTTATAATCTTAAGTATTGGTTGAGGTGCAAATTCATGTTCCTGAAACATTTAGTGGTTGAGGTGCAAATCTATGTTCCCGAAGCATTTCACCTCGGTCAAATCCGTGCACTCTCGCTTCTTTTGGATGCAGGGTTGCCTGCACCTGAGCAGAGCTTCTACATGAAATAGTAAAACAAAACAAACTCTAAATCTTACCGTTTTGTGGTAGAGGCCCCCTTCAAAGCCCTAACAAATATTATTATTTATTAATTTTGATTTTAAATAAACCATCTTAACTCCAATAGATAATAATAACTAATTTATTTACTTAAACTAATATATGGGAGGAAGGTTCAGAATTGCCATGTCATATCATTTTCTTCCTGCAATAATATGATTTCTTATTATAGAACTAAACTAGTCTAACTAATGTGTTACCCATTTTACCATTTGTGTGGATGAAAATTTTAGTTTCCAAAATAAGTTGAATATCAATAAGAAGAGTTAATGCCCCTCATAAGGAAAATAGAAGGCGTTAACACATCCCTTTCTTATGAAGAGTGCATGATCTATAGATTTTCACTTTACTCAAAGTGCAATACATGATTGGTGCATAGCAATGCTACTCTCTGTCTTTCTTTTTCTTTTCTTTTTTGGCATTGGTCTGGTCACCTTGTAGATCCATTTTGTTCTTTGGTTTCTGTTTCCTTTTATAACATAAGTAAAGAACTAATGATGGGCTTGTGATATTATCTTTACTATTACAATAAAATTCACATCAAAACGTGGTTTAGAGCGGAAGTGCGAGATTCCATACCACGATTCTAGTTACTAATGTTAATTCAGTTACTAATGTTAATTCAAGGGCTGGTGCTTTTAGGAGGATCATCTCTATGTAAATCCTACGGGCTAATGTGAATAAGGTGTAAGAATTGGTGGTATGTTAATAAAGATAAAGCAATGTGGAAATAGAGTATCTTTCCATAATTACAGATGTACCCATATAATAATAATAATACCCCTTTAACACATTTATTTCTTTGATACAAGCCAAACATAAGGTATTAAACCCACCATAAGAGAAAAAAGGAGAATGAATGATCTATTTTTGGCATTTTTTGCTCCTTAGCATTCCTTCGGAAAAAGTGTTGGGTGATGGGCGGGTTTTGGAAGCTTAGTTCGCTTGAATGTCTAATATGTACACTACACAGCTGATACTAATTGCCAATTTCCTCCCCATAATTGAACTTCACTCACAATTTAAAGACTCAAGTAACTTTTTCTTTAATAATATCCACAGACATAACTTGACTTCTGTTACAGTTCTTGAAATCTTTTCTTACTACTATCATTCCAGGTTCCAGTATTTTTCATGCCCTAGAAAACAAACTTGCGTATTAATGAAACCAGAAATTAAGCCTGCTTAAAGTAACCGTGGGATGCACAAACTTGCATAGTACTCAGACAGTTGATATCATATCCTCCACCAACCTTTTACCCTTTTTCCTTGAAACTTCAACCAACCAAAGGCCCAAGTATTACAAAGTTTTTGATCTGTTAATCAGTGGACACAAATACATTCGTATAACACAAAAATATATATAACCATAAAATTGATACAAGCTTTACTCATCATGAAAGCCAACAGAAAAAGGTACAAATTGATATCACAGAAGAAGAGTGTGAAACGGAAATGGGGGGGTTAGGGTATCACACCGTCACGATTTACTCACTCTGCCGAGCTGTGGTGGATGGTTGCCAGACCGCAGCGTGTACGTCGTCATGAATTGAATTGCCCAGTAGTAGCCTTGCTTTTCATTTCCCGTAGTAATAGTTAATGACCCAGCTTAGGATGTACACACAGGGCCAGTAACAACATGG
Source organism: Macleaya cordata (assembly GCA_002174775.1). Lineage (NCBI taxonomy): Eukaryota > Viridiplantae > Streptophyta > Magnoliopsida > Ranunculales > Papaveraceae > Macleaya > Macleaya cordata. The sequence goes on along the minus strand of MVGT01001847.1, from coordinate 759,688 downwards.
AAAGCAGGAAACAACTCGATATTGCATGCGGACTCGCTCGTCAGAGCAACAAAACTGTCTCCATGTTACAGGGGAAGATGAAGGCGGGTCAAAAGAATTGCATTCCCACTATGTATATATTAGTACTTAGTTAGCTCATAAAATCTCTTGAAGAGCTAAGTTTAGCTCCTGTGCAGATTTTGCTACTGACCCTCCTCTTCTGTGGAAACAAGAATGAAGATGTGAGACTATTGAACAACTCAAAAACAGTAATAGTGAAAAACCTGGGGAGGACTCAAGAACGTCCACCTGGTAAGGGGAGGAAGGCAGCGCTTGACTTTTTCGAGCTCAATAAAACATAGATTGCAGCGCTCCAACCTAACAACAACCAAAAATGCAGCAGCAAGTAAACTTTAACAGTCAATAATCTGATAATATAAAACTCACAGGAAGGAAACTGAAGATGGGAAAAGACTAGCACACCTTTGTTCTGCTTGAATATCTACACCGACAGGTGTAGATGCTGACAAAGTTGAATGAATCACGGAACCAAAAATTCTGATTAACTTCACCAGCATTTCCAAGGAAATGGCTAAATGCCTGAATTTAGTACAAATGATTAATGATCAGATACTGTAATTTGAACCCATTATATTACAAGCAGCTCAACTATTTATTTGCAGCTAGAAATTAGAATGATTTAAGCCCTTAGTTGGTACGGCAAATAGCCAATAACTAATTGAAAAACCTTGGCGTGGAAAGGAAGCAATGGTGCCTACAGGCTAAAACCATACTTTGACACCTTTGTCGATCCAAAAGACAGACCTCGACTATTCAGGTGGTGTAGACTGTAGTCAATATGATATGAGCTTATCCTAAAAAGTTAGGCAACCTGACTGTGTTTACCTATCCATCTTGCTTTCTAGAAGGCTTGTTAAGAGTGGCAGGAGGCATGTGCAAAGATCCAGTGTGATGATATCAGCTTTTGTAGTCAAAATGCTAATGACATCAGCAATGACCTGCAATCAGCAAAATAGATAAAAGATAAATATATAGTGAGGTTCTTTAAGAAATCATGTAAATAACCACCTCCATACAAAACGTACAGCATGATCACCCATCTTCTCCATTGCACTAATGGCCGCCTTAATGTCGTTCCTTTCCAAATACCTGCGGATTACCTGCAACCATTGTATACAGTAGCCGGTTAGTAGTAGTACACCTTCACCATTAAAAAATCATCGTACTACCATTTCTTTGATGTCAAGGTCATTTCTAACAAAATTACTCAGTATCATCAGGATACAGCTATTATAGGTTTTGAGTTTATAATGTTTAGATCAAAATTTTGATATTCAGTAATCAAACTGAACAGATAGACAAACAAAGGGAAAACAAACAAAATTAAATATCCTCAAACTGAAACCTACTGGATAGACAAACAAAACAAGTTCCTCAGCTTATGGAACCCCCACCCACTCCCCTTCCACCTCCGCTTTTGATCAATGTGGATGTGATTTACCAGACTGCCATATACGTGCTACCTTCAACAGCAACCACACACCCCTGCCTAGCAAAACTGCGTTGTGTATCACTCCCCTTGTAGTAGGCACAGACTCAAGACTCCAATGTGAAATTGTGCTTACAGGAGGTTAATACTTAATCAAGATAATAAATTTTAAATAGCACAAGATTGATTTTCAATAACCAAGGTTTAGACGAGAGCATTTAGATGTGTTCTTGGCGAAAGCCGCCAAACTAGTTTACCATTTTCCTATTCCTTTATTGTTCGAACATATTCTATGTTGGGGCACGCGATATAATAAAACTGGCAAACACATGTTTTTCAAACAGGGCCTCAGCCTCTCGGACCTAAAATTCGTTACCAGGTTTCTTTTGACTTTTTCCATTAAAATCATTATGAGCTTCTTTTTCCATCGGACCATTTGATCCCACTTCACCATGATTCAATTTTCTGGCTTCAAATTCCATATTCTTCCTCCATCAAACTGACAAAATGAAATTATGATTTCTCCTTTTAGAGTTGAACAGCCTCAGACTTTCCTATCATTGACTTTTATTATGAGTTAGGGATTATCTAACAGGTCTGTCTCCACCTTTCGCGCATTCCTCCAATCCTTTTTGAAAAGAAAAAGAAAAATGAAGTATCCTAATTGGCTTCTAATAAATCCACTACCAAGAGTCACGAAAAATCAATAAGCAAATTTATTGAAGTTGTCTATTAGCTAAGTTAAATAAATCTGCCACAGCTGTATAATGGATGACAAGTCAATACGTAGATAAGCAAAGACGTAAATAGTATCCATAAGCTAAAAAACTTAATTTATACAACCCTTTCCATCTGGAAATACCTGTAATTTGGTTAAGCGAGACTGTATCAAGCCTAAGAATTGATCATGTTGTTCCATTAAATCTGCAATAGCATCCTCATCACTAGCAGACACAGTTTCCTTTTCAGCAAATGGAGGACGCTCCCTCTGTTCAATTCAATGAATAACATAGAACTTAGAGCACACTTCATCATTTGTAGAGGTGTTATTACTAAAAGCGTCATAAAATAAACAAAGACATCAAAGAACATCAAGAGATATCTAGACAAACAAAAGGATTTATCATGCAGATATTATAAGTGCCAAAAAACTTATTCCTGAGCCTATTCCAAAGAAATCATATTTGTAAAACTTATGATTCATAACTTAATATTTGGATTATACCACAAGTGTAAGAAAAATGTTTATAAAGGCTAGTTCAGGTACTGAGGCAGTTGCATCCAAAGGGAAAGGTAAAAGCCTCAAAGCAGTGCAGAGACATAACCCCACTTTCAAAGTAAAGCAACACATGCAGAATCAATTAATGAGACCAAAACAGATGAGATAAAAGCAACAAGCCAAGATTTTTCCCAGTCATGGTGAACTCAATTTTTGGTATATATCAGCATTCCTTTGGCACTTATTTTTTTATTTTTTGTCTAATGGATTACTTCTCACTTTGATCAAGACGTTTTTTTCATCAAGCACCTGAACTCGAGTTATATAAAGGTTGCATGTTCAGGTTTTTTTAGTAGCTCATGAATCCTGGTATAAGTATGATATGGTCTGGTCTTTCTGAAATTTCTGAAGACACACTCCACTTTTCTTGTGCCTAAACAAAGGCATAAGTTGATGTACCTATTTTGAGCAAAATAATAAGTCAGAACGCAACAAAAAGAGGAGAGCCCTCTTATTTCCATGCTTAACTCCACTCTCATTAAAATATAAATGCAATTGTCACCAGATGCTACTAGCTTCAATTTATCTTCAGCTTATTAAAAAAAAATAGAAAAAGTGAAAAAAGAAATGGAAACCAAAAGGCAAAAGAACAGACAGACCTACAGGAAATTACCATACCAGATAACCTATCAAAAAGAATACCATACCGGATTAGATGAGAGCATGTTTGCAGCAGATACTGTCTCAGAAGAATCACTAGTTGTAGGTTCTTCATAGCTAGGAGATCTTTCTCTCTTTTCCCAGTTTGACACAAGTGAACGCGTCCTTCCTGTTTTGTTTTTTTCATAATAATGCATAACTTACTTATCGAAAAAAAAAAAAGCATCACTCAGAATCTTTAAGGCTCCTCACTAACATCAATGAACAAGAAAGAAAGGATGTACCTCCTTTAGGAACTTCTATTGAACATACATCCCTGTTTGATTTATGCACCCGAGCATCATCTGAAACAAAGAATAGGCACTTAATCAGATACAGCAGAGTAGCTGATATTCCACCGACAGATACCTATAAGGTATAAGTAACACTGAAGATTCTTTCTTTCTTTTTTTTCCTTTTTTATAAATTCCAAACACAGAAATAAAAACTTTCACTGGATATAGTCAGAAAAGAGAAAGAATGAACCTAATGATAATATAAACTAAGGATTTTGTTTTAGCAAGATAATATAAACCAAGTTATTTCTTCAGAAGTAAACAATCTCAGAAATCAAGATAAGCAGCAAATAAGGTATCATGTCTCAGAGTCCCTTCACCAAAACAACATTCAATTAATGAATCTACAGTATCTGACATCCTACCAAGTTGTAAAACAAATGTAGTGAATTTTCTCTAATGAAAATATCTCGGACAAGCCACATGCAGGGAAACTTGCAAGTGTCGTTCTGGCTGCAGTTTCATTCAGTATCTATAACCATGCTTCTGCTCGCCGCTGGTGCAACTCTTGCCCATTTATTCCAGAACAATCCTTTTGAGACCACCCAAAAAGCATGCAGATGTATAAATAAGGGGATAAAATCACTTCTCTTCTGTTTCAAGATTCTAGTCTGAAGCAATAAACTTCAACAAAATATTACCGGTAAACTTCACTCTGTCTGGTACTAAATCACAAGATTTGCCAAAACTTCAATAAATCTTAGGATAACTCTTCTCGTCGTTACCATTTGTATAAATTTAACCCTACTTAATCCTTATACTCTTAAAATCCCAACCTTTAGTCATATCCCCAAATCCTAGCCCTAATCATACAATTGGAAACCTAACAGTCAAAGTGGGTTAATATTATGATTTTTAAGATAGAAGATGAAAGTATGTAATAATTAATGATTGCAGAAAATTGTCCATGAATTGAAGCTCAGCAAAGAAAAAAGGTCAGGCATCCAAAGAAAGCTCAAACAGCATAAGCACGAACTTAACCTCAGCTAACACAAGCAGCCATTAAGTAGAGAAAAAGATCAAACAAGAGGTTAACGAAACTTATGCGAAGTTAAAACATACAAGTCTCATGCGGGTAACTTGTAGGAGGCTCCATAGAGGAATTCATTCTGTGCTTTCCTGGCCCAATGCATCTAGCATCCATCAATTTTCTTACTGTCACAGGAATCTCTGGATTCAAACCTTCAACTGCAGAAGTAAAATTCTGGTCCGTAGCTTCACTAAATTCAGTTGTTTTATAACCTACAGTTCCAGATTCCACAGAAGAATTTGGTCTCTCAGACTCCTCTCTGCTATTTGACACTTTTGAGTGCATGGAAAATGGAGTTGCTCTTCCAGAAGCACTAACTTCTTTTCTGGAATCAGCTGCCTGCTCCAGCCTTGCACTAGTTCTGGGAACAATGACAGGCATTACATCTTTGGTGAAGATCTGAATACTGGGTGATGATTGCGCTTTCACAGCAGTCCTCTTCATAATGGCTGCACTATGAGTTGTCACTGACTTTGGACCAGTATTCAGTGCAACTCTTTGAGGAGTACCAGGGACACTTCCTGTGGCTTCAGTCAGTAAAGAACACCAACATTCAGAAAATATACTCCAGACTTTAAGATGGTCGCAGAGGGTTATAAGAAGGAAGGAGTCCAAATTGGAGAGAGAGAGAGAGAGAGAGAGAGAGAGAGAGAGAGAGCATACATGACAGAGGTTTAGACTCCTTCACTATAGAATCTGAAGTTTGTGACACTGCCAGCCTCCCCAAAGCTTTAGTATCCTTGACAATGGGATCTGAATTTTGTGAGACTGACAGTCTCCCCATGCTTGCCTTCACACTGTTATCTGTTAGTACAGATAAATTCCCACTTGAAGTAGATTTGGATTCTTGAAGACCATTTGATCGGGTAACACTGGGAACTGCATATGGCTCTATGCGCTGCAGTGCAAGAGGTCAAATCTTACATTTCATACATCAAATGGATATTCCAATCGAATTTAGAAACAGCACAATTAAAGGCCAATAAAACACAAGGGCATGCAAGAAATAAAGGGAAACCGAGTGATACCGAGATGTCCACGACCCATACTCCAACACAACTTTGATTGTAAGAGCACCCAAGAAGTTTCCCCTCATGAATGTTCAGATCCGACAATTTAGACCATCCTACATCTACAGCATCATGACATCTTATTGGTTCCCAAGAGAAAACCTAGGTATAACATCAAGAACTATATTAGGGACAGAATAAAAGGAACCATATCTTAATTCCAAATATTCCAAGAATACAAGTCAATCTTACCTTCAAACTTTCATGCAATCCACAGAGCAGGGTCCTTCCATCAGGATTAAAGGTAATAGAACGCACTCCAGTGGACTAGGAAATAAATGAAGACATCAATAAGCTTATTTTTATTGCACAGAAGAGGATTTGCAAATTTCATTTGTAATCATTTGAATAGCTGAGCTAAAAAATTTAAAAGCAAAATTATATCATACACTAGAAGTTTGTAAGATACCTCAATTGTTTATTGTCTAGAGAAGAGGGTGTGAAATTTTGATCTTAAGAATTTTAAAACTTGGACTTAAAACATTAGTTTGCAAGATTAGATCATAAGCTAGAAGTTTGTAGATACCTCAGGTCCAGCTGAACCAATCAGCTCAAAAGTTTCAAGGTCCCAGAATTTAACAGTTCTATCAGCGGAACCTGTACAAGTTCAGACAAAAATCATTAATGTAATTCGACTATATTAGAACTTTAAGCAAAAATTTATATAATTAAATAATTAAAAAAAAAACATTTTATGAAGGGTACACAACTCTACACAAAAGAAACGAGGATGGGATCCCTCTTGCCCTGCTCACTTTGTGAGGATTTGCAGCACAAGATGGGTCTGAGGAGATCTCCTGGGTGGTACAGGAAAAACAATTAGAAAGTTAAGCCATCTATTTGCCTTCACTTTCGACTAAGGAGACCTCCCCAATTGGATCCACTGGATTTGATGTTTAGGACCTCTATGACTATGGCAAACAAGAAAATCTTAGATTGTCAATCTGATTGAAAATCTTATGGACTACAGAAACTGTGAGATTGAATAGTTTTCTTTTTCTCCCATGCTCGCGAGGCATTAATAAGTTCATCATGAAGGAGATTGAAGCTATAAAGATGCATCAATGTTAAGTTGACGGAAGCAAACCAGTTACCTATAGTTTTCTTAAGAGAACTATTTCTTTTTGGTAGATAGTAACAATAAATGTTCATGAGAATCACAGATCCAGAAATGAGAAAATGATAAGAATGTAATGGAGAAAATTTTAAGATAGTTTTACAACCACTGAGCCACATGTAATTACCAATTTTTCTTAATATGTACCAGAATGAGAGCATACGGCACAACAATGAGGCCTATGAATACTGAGACAATTGCCTGGATCCACCGATCATTTATATCAACTATCAAGATCCTATAATACGGCATAACCATGTAGGAGACCAATACAATGAGGACTATGAATACTGAGACAATCGCCTGGATTAACCAATCATTAATATCAAGATCCTATAACACGTCATAATCATGTACAAGACCAATATGTGTCTGTATCCAAGTTACATAGAGAAAATCGCATGCCAGAATATGGACTCAAACATATTTTCTAACATGTGAACCCCACTTAGAAATCAATAGCATAGTATGTCAAGGCAATAGACGTGAATCACAAGTCGGTATAAGTTGTGTAGATGAACTTATGTCTGAGCCATGAGTCTTCAATAGTTGGGTGCATGCCTTCTCTAAAATCTCACCTAACTAAATAGACGCACAATAAAGATCAAATCTTAATGATGCATCCACTAAGACTCTAAATTCAAAAGAGATTTTTCAAAATATATTTTCATACATATGATCTTTTAAATACTTGAGTTATAAAATTGATCAGATGCAACTTAGAAGAGTAACTGAAGTTTTGGTCCATTGGGAATCTTGAAATTCATTGCAACTCAATGGCAAGCAAGAAGCATATAGTTTCGTTTCTGAGAATAATTAGATTTCCAATGGGCATTAAAGAGACATTTAAATTCCTAGAAATCTGACAATTCTGTAAATAAAAGTGGGGATGAAACTCAGCTGGAAAAAATAAAGTGTTCCTAACCTGTTGCCAGAAGGAATTCATGGGGATGAAAATCTATACACTGAATCTGACCCTCGTGACACTTGAAATCATGCAATAGCTTTCCAGCAGTAAGATCCCACAGCTGTAAAACATTTGAGGTAATTCTCCAACCCATGAGACGACTTTGCAACAAAAGTAAAAAAGAAATTGCATATATATGCTTAAATAGCAGCACACAAATTGCATAAGGATGTGTTTATCACTTCCATCATATCCACATGAAGCAATGTATTAAACAATGAAATGCAGAATCCCAGACCTTGACGGTGTTGTCTTCTCCACCTGAAACAACCCAACGGCCATCTGGTGTGAATCTAATGGCATTGACACCACGTGTGTGACCCTTGTATGTGTGAATGCATCCCTTCCTTCTGATGTCCCATATCTTGAGATTTGTATCCAATGAGCCAGAAGCGAAGAACTCCCCAAATGGATGGAAGTCTACCGAAATGCAGTTCGATCTGTGACCCGTAAGTGTGCGAACAACTGCGGACCCAAGAAAAGGAAAACAAACCATTTGCAACTTAACATTTTCAGAACTATTTAATTGTGTATTGTAGAACAGAATCATGAATCCATCGAGAAAATAAAATAACAGAATCACGAACTCAATGAGGGTACTAATGTGTGCGCTTACTCTTTGCCTCCTCAAGATCCCAAAGCTTAATTGTACCACTTGCTGCTCCTGCTGCCACCACCACTTCGGAAGAATCAAAACTTACCGACTCAATAGCACTCGTGTGACCAGATAGACTCTGTATAGCAAACCCTTTGTAGATTAGACCAGTGTGTTCTTCAAATATAAATTATAATGCACGAATCACTTGCTTCTACTAGTACAAGGCCAAAATTTTGTTTCTATGTTTGCAACATATCAATAACATTTAGATGCCAATGCTGGAAGTACATGAGGAAGGAAATGCATGAAGGGAAAAGAGAAACTAGATGATGAGGAGAAGTAGAACTGACCAAAATGGCGTTCGGCTTGCCGATGGCCCATAGATTAACTTTGTGATCTTCTCCTCCAGTGACAAGAACCCTAGATGTCTTCCTCCCAATCTTGAGGCAATTTACATTGGAAGCATGTGCTACAAATTCCTCTGAATCGTCATCATCAAGCCGTGGTTAAGGCAAACAATTGAACCAAATCAAACCCTTCTAGATTTCAATTTAAAAGAAAACAATCAAGATAGAGAAAAGAAAAAAAAATATTGAGTGAAAGTTCAGCCAGATCGAGAAATGTCATTTCAGTATTCATAGAAACAAACCCTAGAAACGAATTTAACCGGAGCAAACAAAAAAGGATACGCAGCTTATAAGCTCGCTTGGTCGTCATGAAGGCGATGAGAAGATGAAGATGTCAAAGAGGAATGTTGTTGAAAATGAAGAAACCCTAATATCTCGGTCTTCAGTTGGTCGTTTTTCATGTTAAGCTGTCCGTACTCCTGTCTGGTGAAACCAGATCTTCCCTAGAAACTGCGGCATCTCTCTCTGTCTCTTTCTCTCTCTAGACTCTTTTTCTCTCTCTCTACCGCTTCAGATCTTCTTGAAAGAGAAAAAAAATTAAGCACATATTACATCTATCATTACTAATATGCCTTTAACACCAAAAAAAAATCTCTACTTACATTTTATTTAACTACAACTATTTCTTCTACTAAGTAAGAAGAAGATGGAAATGAAGATTTAAAAGAGAGAGTTTTAGAGAGAGAAAGAGATTTTAGAGAGAGAGAGAAAGAGAGAGAGAGTTACCATATCCTACAACAACATTACATTACACAGATGATTACTGTGATATTGGTAATTCTTCCTCTTCTTCGTCCTTTAACTTTCTTGTTTTCAAAGGGGGTAATAAGACTAGTGAGATTTTTTTAGATTAGATAGATAGAATAGATGGAACAAAAAAGAAAGAGTAAAATACATAGTAAGATTAGACTTGAGAAATTGAGTTTTGGGTTGTTGGGAGTTAAAATATGAGAGGGGGGAAGAATTAGGAGGATAGAAAAGAATGCTGGGTTATTTTAGGGTGGGAGTTGGAGTGGGACCAAGGAGGGAATTGTGATGTGAAATGTGATGCTTCTGTTTCTTTTGTTTCCTTCCAATTCCACATTTAGCATTTCCTTATACTCCATAGTCCCAATTACTCTATAGTCCCAATTTAAAAACTAGAGAGAGAAAGAAGAGAGAGGACCTTTCTCTTCTCCTTTTTTAATTTCAATCTTTAGGAATTCTTATTACTTATTAAATTTTAAAAAAAATAATATTTTTTAAAAAATAAGATTAGTTTTGTCGAAAAATCCAAAGTCATATATGTTTTTATAAATGAAAACCAAGTTTGGTTCAGGGTGTTTGTTTTTTCTAGGGTAAGATCTAAAATTTGAAATTTGAGAATTTTTTTTTGATTTTTGAATTATTTGTTTTTCTTATAAATGAAACTTTTGATTGGCTTTTTCTGTGATGATGCATGCCTAGTGAAGGGGAGCTAAAGAATGATGTCTATATAAACTTCAGATCTTAAATCTAAACAAAAACAAAATACAAACCTATAAAATGGGCAATGTTCAGTATGAAAATGGACAATTTTATCTCCATTTAAATATATTTACATAAGAATTGATCTTCTTTTTTTCAATCAAAAAAAATTCATCTTCTTTTTACTCGTCTCTCTTTTGGAATTCTTCATTTCTTTTTCTTTTTTTCTAAAGAGTTGGTTACACTAGCTTATTTTTTATGAGATCAATATATCTTCTCCAATCAAAAACAATACCTCTTTATCAGTTATCGCCTCCTATATTCTCTCCCTTTCTACTTCTTTGTTAAATGACCATCCATATATTTTTAAAGCACGTGTTAATAAAGAGTGGAAAATCTAATTAAATGATGATAAGTTTGTCTATTTTCATTTTCATAATTAACAGGGACTTACGTGCTAAATTTGATTTTTTTTAAGCATCATAAATTTAGTTTTTTATTAAGAAAAAAAAAACTACCTATTTTTTATGTCACGACTAAGAGAGATTGATACTTACTCTATTGGGAATAATTAAGATTTTATGATTAAAGATGAAGAAAGTAAATTCTCCATCGTCCCTCCTTCCAAAATCAAAATCAAAATCAAAACAAAAGGAAGCATAAATAAATATTGGACTATACCCCACTGCATTTATTTTTATTTTTTTGAAAAGAACCCCACTGCATTTCCTTCTTGTTAACTCTCTTTCTTCTATAAATTTTTATCTCTTCATATAAGTATTTTTGTTTTACCATTAATTCCCTTTAATGTAGGCTCCACAAGATCATGATCATACTTTTCTACAACTTGAAGTGATTCATATGGTTTCTGTTCTAACTTCTAACATAAAAAAAAAATAGACAAAAAATATGTATTAATTAATGGTTATTTTAATAGAGGAATAATCCTTGTGCACTCTTATTCGTACATTGTGTTTACAATGCCATGTAGAGGTTTATATGAAGATGATTTAAAGACCGATTTTGAGTGCGAAAAATTATTTTCATGCCACTGGACAAACCAAAGTAAAAATTGACTTATGAATAGCGATATATGAAGATTTTGTCTCATTATAGATATTGTTATCAATGAGTTCATTCCTTTTAATTAATTATTTTTTGGGTTTGTAGATTTTTTCAAAAGAATACTAATTTCATGTGTCCGAACTTACAAAAAAAATTTAGGCCTAACCTATACACATCGGTTGAATATTCATGTTGTTAGTGCATGGAGGTAATTGCCAAGACATCCAACTGCAAGAGGAAGGTTTAAAGGTTTTTTTAAACTCCAGCTCGTGAAATCATTTTCATTTTAAAAAAATCACCCATAAAACCAGTTTTCTTCAAAACCGGTTTTCTTCGGTTACATTTGAAAGAATGACAGTTGAATGACAATTTAAGACTGGAGCATCAAATTAAATTTTAGTTTTTATATTGGTGGTGGTGAAGATGATCGTTTATCCACTTTTTCTTCCAAAAATAGGTTGAATGTAATAAATGCAGGTGGGCATTTTTGAAATTTAAAGGCCATACAAATTTATTTATGTAGTACTTGTGATTTATGACCATTAATTTGATGTTTTTTATGAACAGGTCCATCCTGTAGAGAGGCATTTAAAAAGTGTTTTTCTAGGTCCAGGATTTCACTTTTTTTTTTTTTTTTTTTTTATTGATATAAGATATAATTTTTAATTTGATTGGAAATAATATACATAATTTGTTCATTCTTTATTATGGGAACAGTGGGGTATATGGCGGGTATATGGCCAAGCAAAATCCTTTCCAGAGATACTATGGTCTACAAACTACAATTGTAATGAGCTGTGATAACAGTCTGAGTCTAAAACAATTTTCAATACATTTTTTTTTTGTCGAGTAATGCCATTGCTACCAATATTATATGATTGTTCGTGAGGATAACCTAAATAGTGAGGAGATCATCTTTGTCAAAAAAAATAAACTTTTGGGTAATTTCTATGTCAAAGAACAAAGCATGAGGTCCTCAACTCGCTTCTAGTGTTTGTTGGAGGAGGAAGAGTTGCATATGGGAGTCCATCGTAGTGAGAATCCAATAATCGAATACAAGAATCCAAAATTCTATAAGTTTTAGGGGGTTGAGATCAAATAGTGGGAGGAAGATGGATGGATGAGAGGAATGGTCATTTTTTATCAGAAAATAATAGAGAAGACACAAACGATTATCAGATGGTCGTTCCACTAAGGATCCATTGATTAATGGAAAGTTGCATGGATCTTTGGATTCCCTAAGTTTGTGGACATCTAATTCAAAACCAATTGGCAATGAGTGGAGCGACCCAAGATCATTATATGTTGGATTGCAAGGCTCTCATATCCCATGTAGGACTATTCCCAACACAACGTCTCACGTGTGGCGTTATTTTGAACCTAACACGTAGAACTCTATTAGGTGACGTGGAGCACGTATGGCCGTTAAACTTATCATGTGTGGGCCTACTCTAATACCAAATTAAGTTTGTGAGCATCCAACTCAAAATTAATTGTAATTGGTGAAATGACTCTCATATCCCACGTACTACTACTGTTCTTTTCTTTTTTTTTTTATAGGAAACTACTACTATTCTCAAAGTACTCCTATTGTTGAAGACTCCCATCAAGTAGTAGTTAATAAAAAAAAAATTTATAAAGCCACCCATCTCCATCTCATATCTAAGAGCAGATTCGAACATCCACTTCTCACACAGTCACACTCACAAGTTGTTGGGTATTTTCATGTCAATACATCATTTCACTGGTTAGCTAGCTGAAAACAACATTGGGATATATGAGCTAGGTATGAATCAAGGGGAGGAAATTTTAGATGTGGCGTTCGTTTCGATGGGGTCCTGGGGGTTTCTTAATAATAAGACACCTGGTACTTTAAAACTACCTAAATTCCGTTTTTCAAAGTCAGAAAAGTAAAAATATTACTTTCCTATTTTGCCCTTTTGTTACTTTTCTTTCTTTCTCTAAAAAACTTACTTATTTACAAATGGGTCCCTAATCATCAATCTCTTTATCGATTAAAAAAATCAAAAATCAAAACCATATCTAATACTCTGTTTTATTTGTTTCTTTTTCAAGTTTCTAAACAAAAATTGAGAAGAGGAAGACAGGGCGAAGAGGAAGACAGAGCGTAGGAAGCTAGGGTTTTTTTTATAATAGTTCAAGCTACTCAAATTGCATCAGTTGGAATCAAATGTTCATGTGATTCTTCTCTTTTCTTCAAAATCATTTATACTATTTTTTTCCTGTTTAAATACCATGAAAAATAGAAAGTTTAGGGTTTAGGGTTTTTAAATAGATTAGATGAGATTTTTGTTCAATGCTTCTAAATGATTTGAATTGCTTTTAATGTGATGTTTTTTTTTAAGTTAGTTAAATAGAAATTCTTGATATGTATTAGCTTGCATAAGTATGAATTAACTCATGTTTGAAATCTATTTCCCTTTTATAGGATGGACGACCAAGACAAAAGGTATGCACTTGATTTAAATAAACTGGATGGACCCGTAAACGCAAGTCAGAACGAAGTAAAGGAATAACTGCAGGTTGGTAATGGAATGAGGATATTATTATATATAAGTAATAAATTAAAGTTTGAAAAATAACATCCGCTCTGTTTTGCAGGTACTACAGAAAATATTGCAAAGATCGTGCCATGTAGTAACCCAGAGCCTCAAAGTTTTCCCAACAACAACTTGAACTCACTCATTACAACTGAGGTTAGATTTTTGTGCATGCTAAAATGGATTTATTTGAATCTTAAGGATAACTTTTAAATTACTTAATCATGGTTTGTGTTTCATTTAGGGATTAGAGGGGTCAGAGTTAGGAGAACCACTGGCATATAGCCCAATATTGGGTGGATGGGATCTACATGTACAAGCATTAAGTCAACCACAGTTCCCTGCACGCAAGCTAGAATTTTTAGATCCTTCACCATCATTTGGCAGTGAGTTTCNTTTTGAGAGAAAGAATGAAAAGTAACAAAAGGGTAAAATAGGAAAGTAATATTTTTACTTTTCTGACATTGAAAAGTGGAATTTGGGTAGCTTTTAAACTACCAGGTGTCGTATTATTAAGAAACCCCCAGGACCCCATCGAAACGAACGCCACATCTAAAATTTCCTCGAATCAAAGGATAACATGGTATGGTCATTTTGGAATCTGGGATCCTAGGATATGGAGTTTTGATTAAAATAAATAAATAATTAAATCCTTGATTTCAATCATCCAACAGTTGTAAATATGTTGATGTAAAGTTATAACATCTACAAATTTAATTATAATGGATTACAAACAATTGCCCAATGACTAAAATCAAATATTGGGGTTTTTTGTCAAAACTTTGACGTTTCATCTATTTGAATCTAACATTAAATAGTTCAATCCTCACATTTAATGTATTACTTTATATAAAGTAGTTTTAACATTAAAAACCAATCACATGGTTTATTCTGTTTCGTTAACTCTTACAAAATAATTTAAAAAAAAATTGTATAAATTACAAATATCACTTTTACACTTCACATAAAAATAATATAAATGTGTATGTAGACACATGTCACCCACTATAATTCGAAATAATTAGCTAGTGACATAAGTTAGCAGCACATGCTAAATGCAAGTATTATTAACCTTAAGCTACTTGAACTAACTTTTGTAATGTGTACCATGAGCCTCTTGATCTCCATGTGAAACCATTTACTAGTAGTCCTTTTCATTCATGAATTGGACCAAACCAATACAACCCCACTGCATCATCATCATCACCACCACCACCACCACTGTAACTATAAATATCATTCACATTCCCTGCATGTTTGAGGATAACATCTACTCACAAGTAAGAACCAATGCATTAATGGAGTTGCGTAGTTTTTTTACATAATTTCGTGTAACAAATTTAAGTATGAGAAAAGATCATGTACCTAGGCCTCAACTCTCAACACCAGAGTCTTTGACCATGGGTATGTATGGTATGAACTTGGGAAAAATGAGGAGTTCGCACTGTCAGCCGTTGTAACTCCTTTTTAAGGATCCTTTGAGTTCATTATGGAAACCCAATCATCCTAAAATAACCTAAAAAAATTTATAAAACTAATTAAACTTGCATACAACTGTATAATTTGTGGATTTGTGCTACACCTGGTTGGTTTCAACCTATTTCGTAGCTGTCTATGGTCTTTGTATTTGTTGAAACGGCCTCTTTTTTTATGTTGGCTTTTTGAACATCTTAAATTCTTCATTATTCAATCTAAACTGGCATTTCTTTTTCTTATAGATAATCATCCACATTAAGTGGAACCCCATTATCCATACATAACAATCTCTTAATTTTTTTATTAATCTTTGGGCCTGCAGCTAGGAATATATATATATATATATATATATATATATATATATATATATATAGAGAGAGAGAGAGAGAGAGAGAGAGATGACAAAGTAGGCCCAAAAGGATTGAGCATATTGATCCAAACAAAAACATGAAGAACAACCCAAAAAATCCAGCATTGATGGAGGAGGATTTTGATACAAAAGAAGAACAACAATGACTTGAGGAGTTAGTAATTTGAATAAACAACAAAAAAAAAAAAAAACCCACCCAACCACCACATTTGTTAAGGTAACAAACAAGAAGAAATAAGTTTAGTCTTCTTTTTAGGCCATTCTTCTTCTGGATCTTTAGAAATGGTTAACTGAAAACTACCACCTACAAATTCTACCTAATTAGTTGCAAGTTTGCAACTTGGGTTCAAATTCTTAAAAGTCAGAGTCAGTCCATCTTAAAACAAACAAAACTCTCACATTGAAGCAGCTGCAATAGGAATTGTCATCTGACCTCTACCACCAACAACCTGCCGACGATGATCAGTAGCCTCTCTCTTTCTCCTGATTGGTGTTGCAGAGATGGTTTGCTGCTGCTTCTCAGAGACTTGCAAGCTGGGCTCCTCCTCTCCTGCAGTATTCGACCTCGAAGTCCATCGATCCGTGGAATCGGCTGAATTAGGCTCCCAAGAAGAAGATGATGAGGCCCAATGTTGACCACCCACATAGCTGTTGCTCCCTGAAGATTCTTGCTGTTCCATCTCTTTCTCTCCTCCTCCTCCAGTCATAATATTAACACCCCTCCTCACTGTTATGTACTTGTGGAGGCTGGGCTCCATTAGATCATCATCAACGACTAACTCAGATTCCACAAATGGATCCTTCACCTCCATTCTCTTCTTACCAAGTGGATTGAAAGAAACAACATTAGTACTTCTATTGAAATTCTTGTTGTTGTTGCTAGATCGATCTGTTTCGAAGCAGCTTCTATCTTCATTAGAGAATGTAGAAGATAGATTGGAACTGGCACATGAATTGAGATCAGCCACAGCATCTAGGATGGAACAGGCCTTGGTGACACATGCTGGGAGAGAAAATGCAGTTGGAGCGGCCGGGACAGCCGTGGCTGTGGCGGGGGTGGTGTTCTGCTGATGGAAGTTTTGGATGTCTTCCAATAGTAAGGAAGCATAAGATGTAGGATTGAGGAGAGTGTCAGATTCCAAACCCAGGTTGAGATCTAGGTCTCTTGACCTTCTAGAAGATCTAGTCCTTGTAATGCCTTGGGGTTTCAGGCTTTCAGTGGCTCCTCCTCCTCCTGCAACTACTCTGCTGGCCTTCTGTGACAGCCCTCCTTTAGCCTCCTCAATTGGATGATCTTCCACAATGTTATTAGTCACATGTGCAAGTTCAGTAACCCTATTGTGTCTCCCATCAGACTTCTGCAATTGGCACAGCACAACATTCTTTCAGATAAAATCAAAGAAAACAAAATGAAGTAGTAGAATTTGGAGATCCAGAAAAAATTATAGCTTTTCCCTAAAATCAGATATCTAGAGGCAAGGAGTTTATCAAGAACCCTTAAATCAATCTAGGGCATTAAAAGCTCACTATTTTTAAAACAAGGGGATTGAAAAAAAAAACAAGAGAGGCCTTTTTACCTGGTGGGATTGCAAATGTTGTGAGGGTTTCTTGGTTAATCCTTGCTCGGTTTCCTTGATCTTCTGTGGAACTTTATGGTCCTGAGATTTCAAGGTCTCATTTTTTTGGCAGTTGTCATCAATTTCAGCCATGGGATTTCTTCTGTAAGGGGAGTGTTCTGCTTTTTTGGAAGAGTTGCGACTGAGGGAGTGACCACCTGGTTGATTTTGATGGTGGGCATTGTTGTTCTCATTGTTAGAAGCCCTAACATTAGCAGGGGATTGAGATCGAGGTGATGCTGCTGTAGTCCTATGACCCACCTCCCCACTTCTCTTCACTGAAACCCTTTTCACCCCTGCTGTCATTCCCGAATCACCACCAGCAGCGGCTGCGCTCTTATCCCCCCGTGTGGTGGCAACAGAGGCAGGAACTGAAACCATCTTTCCGGGCCTCGATTTGTCGGCTGTGGAGGTGGCGGATGAAGGAGTTTCTGATCTTCTTCCGGGGGAGCGACTTACCCTTCTACTACCACTACCACCATTGCTTCTGGCCCCCCTCTCTTCTTCTCTGGAGGAAGAATAGCGATCTCTGCTGCCTGAACGCTTGGAGGAATCAACATCCTTTTCTCTGCTAGGAGTTCTCCTGTGAGAAGATCTTGAATGGTGGTGGTGTCTGTTTTCTCTGCTTCCATTAACGGCGGCAGCATCATCACCCTTTTCGATGCTGTCGTGATCGAAATCGTAGCTCCTCTTGGAACCAGAGTATTTCCTGTTACCAGAGGAGCTACGACTGAGCCTTCCACATTGAATCAAGATAGCATCTACTTCTTCTTTGGTGCAGCTAGAGGTCCTCACTGGTGCCCCACCACCTCCCACCAAAATGCTCCCATTACCACCACCACCACCACCACCGTTGACAACCACAACAGCATCGCCGGAGGCGGAGGATTGTGATGGTTCATCTACTACTTTACTAGGGGTAATAATAAAATTTTTGATTTTGTCTTCAGATGGGCGTCTTTCATGGCTCCTCCGTTGCTTAATGACAAATACCTCCTTCTTCTTCACACTTTCCTCCGCTTGCGCAGCGGCGGCGGCGGTGGTGGTTGTGGTTGCGGCATTCTTTTTCTTTTCCTCTTCAAATTTATTATTAGGTGGTTTAGAGGGTGGATCTGGAAGTGGGTTTTTAGCAACAGCAGAAGGAGAATCAGTAGAAGTGCTTTCCTTCTTGCTCAAACAACCACCCATGGTGAGAAAGAGAGAGAGAGAGCTAGAGAGAGAAAGAGAGTTTTAGAGAGGGGAAAGAGAGGGGGAAGAGAGTGAACAACTGAATGAGGAAAGGGCTTGAAGAAAAAGGGAAGCAGATGAGATGCAGAGTAGAGAGAGAGAGAGGAAGGAGGGAACGGTGACCAAGAAGCACTTTTGTCTGAACTTTTTATTAGGGTAAAAGATGATTCAAAGAGAGAGAGGATTGAAAATTCAAATTTCCATAAATTGTCGTGCTACGGTATGATATGATATCCGTTAAGAGTTAAAGAAAGCCGTTGGATCGTCGTTAGCTGTCTGTCAAGTTTAAGTTAATGATTCTCAACTAATTTTTTTTTATACCGTCCTATTCCTACCAACTCTGTTACTTTTTGAGTTTTTTTTTTACCTCTGTTACGTTTTTAAAACTTTAAATCTTTATTAATTTGTGGGTCAATTTGAATTTCTTCTAACGGTCGCTGATGAGATGAGGCAACCATAGAGTTAATAGTTTGTTTTATCTTTTGAAGTTTGAAGTAGTCGACCGTTGTGAGCACGTGCCCACTTCTGATCATCTTCAACTTTCTCTCTCATGCACACATTCAACAGTATCTAAATACGTGTCTATGTCATAAACTTACGGACCCTATACACCCACCCAATCATTTTTTTTTTTTTGAAACTCCCCAAGACCGTGAGGAGGTTAGAATGTTTGGAGAGGTTCTTCGAGAAATTTTTAAGGCACAAACCCAATTTTGGCTCGAGTTACAGGCCCACCAGCCCATTTATCCATACCAATTCACTTCATTTATAGGCGCCTTCCAAAATCTTATCGGCAGGCTTCGGTTATAGGCACCCCGAATTTACATTATATTTCACGGACCTCAATTTTATTGGCACCTTGGATTTTTTTTTTTTTTATAGAAAACTAGGAAAATATTATTAAGAAGTAGTTGTAGCCAGTGGCGGATCCAGAAATTTTCTTCAGGGTGAGCGAGTTAACGTTGACCATATCAGCATTAACTTAGTTAATTGGGCTAGGCAATCGACATTGACTATTAAACTTGTTATCTCTATTATCAATTTATTATTAAATTCTTATCCAATCTCAAAACCCAAAAAAAAAAAATTAAACTCAAAATTTTAGCAACACCAGAAAGTATCCATTCCAATGAAACCAAAAAAGGGAAATAGTGACAAATAATTTTTTACCAAAATCTTAAGGGGATTTGGTACTGTAATCCTTAGGGACTTCACCAAAATAATCTCGTAAAATCCTCTACCATTTTTTTTCCTCTTCGTCTTATTTTTTAGAGTAGGACTTTAGGTTAAATGAGAAAGAAAGAGAGAAATATTATAACAACATAGAGAGAAGGAAAATGATAAGAATGATAAGAATGATAAGAGAGAGAGAGGGAAACGAATCGTCAATCTCGCACCTCCAGCCCGCTATACAAGCTATATATAACACTGTTGTTCTCTATTTCACTTGTATTTTAGTTTGAATATTTTTTTTCCATTTTCTATTAGGTTCTAAAAAATAAATAAATAAAAAAATATTTTTCAACAACATATATTGGTGTATTAAATTTGATTTTAAGGCAATTATTTTATTAAAATTAAGTGGTCAGCTATCGATAAAATTAAAAGAAATAAGGTGGTTAACTAGCAACCAAACTAAAGAAAAATGAATGAGCCTCTTGGATACATTGAATATATGTAGCAGCTTCATTGGATGTTGAGGCCACTCAAGCACTGCAAAGGATTGAAGAGCAGTTAAATTTGGTCCACAATTACGTGGGGGAGATTTTTCCTCGATGCAAATTAACCGAGAAATCAAAGGGTGGTCAACTTTTAAATTTTATAACGAGTTATCAAAAGAGAGGGTGGTCAACTGACCACCCTATCTATAACGTGGATCCGCCACTGGTTGTAGCATCAGCTACCAAACAGTTTGAGATACATAGGGATGGTATTGAGATAGACCACCAATCAAAAACATTAGAAACTAGAGCAAATCTAGCTAGAGAATGAGCTGCTTTGTTGCAAGCTCCAGTGACCTAAGTAACAGAAACTTCTGTGAGAGAGGACATCAGTGAGCGAATATCCAAAATAAGAGCTCGAATTCGCCATGGAATGAGGTGATTATTATTAGTGATATATCCAAAATAACAAAATATATTACGAAATATGTGAGAATTTCTGAAAAGAAATCGATTGATGGTCTCTTGGATGATTGGAAGACCTAATGCCTTTTTCTATCATATAAGAAAGAAGGTTATACATGATGAAGTAGTTTGACCAAATGGGGACTGCCACTAGCAATTATGGAGTTAAACCAAATTAATCAAAGTCCAACCTAACACGCCTGCCATTTTGTGGGGTGCCTTTAAAATTTTCCTATGAGGAATGTAAACCAATGCTATTTTATCTCTAGAATATCGTTCTTTTCCATCTTATTGAGATCAAGAAATGAGTGATCATTGTCATCGGTGGAATGAAAGATAAAACATGGCGAATTATAACTACTTCCAGTACGAGAATGCAAATTAGCAAATAAAAGATTAAGTTGGACCAGTGCTTGCATACGAAACTGAATCGGATCAAACTCTCAGTGGGGACTAGTGAGTATATCATAGAATATGATAACATGAGGAAGAAGAAGATGATCATTGACTCATTGTCCTCGTCCTTCGTTTCTTGTTTGACCATATGGGGATTTTCTTCACCTGTGTTGCATTATATATTGATAAATGTAATTTTTTTTTAATTTCCTTCCTAACCAACTTTAATTTTTTTAATTTATCTCAAATCGATATTCAACCTTGCAATTAATTTTTGAACTAATAGTCTGTTTGGACAATGGATTTTAAGGATGGATTTTGTGGGGACCAGGGATTTTGAAGAAAAATATAACATGATTTTTCTACCAAATCCATGGTCCCCACAAAATCCCTCCCCCAAATCTCTTGTCCAAACAGACTATAAATTTAAAAATCAGTTTTTGGCTAGGATGGAAATTAAACGTATGCCCGTTTTTGAGTTTTTTTCTTCAAAAAATCCCGTAACGTAAGTAATCGAAAAGGAGGAAGAGTTTGGATAGTGTGAAACTCATTTTATATGATGAGTGTTCTTGAAAGAACTGTAGTATTTGAGTCTATTGACCCCGTGGAGAGCAGATCCAACCTCTGTCCCCATTTTGCATGTACCCTCCTCGACACCGATGTTGATCACATGGAGACTAATCAACGACTAATTTTTTATGAGAATGTTTTTCTTACCTATAGATCATTAACACTAAAAATCAACATATTCTAAAACTTTTAGCCCAAAAGTTTATTGAAATATCAACTATTATAAGATCATCTTTACATTGGATAATGAACGGTTTATTTTCCAATCAACCTTTCATGGCGTTACATATAGACTTGGCAACGGGTCAAGATTGCTCAACCCTAACCCTGACTCGATCGTTTAATAAACGGGTCAGTTTTCAAAACCTAACCCTAGGCGGGTTGATCCTAACGGGTTGGCGGGTTAACCCTAACTAAAATCTAAAAATTTTAAGACCATTTATTACTCATTAATTATTATTTTAAACTTAAAACTCATTAATTAAATTAAAAAAATTTAAATTTATTAGTTCAAAGATTAATTTACTAACTAAAATTTAAAATTTACTTATAAAAAACTGAAACTAAAATGTTATTTTTTTAAAAAATATATTGTTCACGGGTTGGCGGGTCACCCGCTAGTTGGGCGAATTGACCCTACTGACCAGCGGGTCCAAAAATGGCAACCCTAACCCTATCTGTTTAGTTGGCGGGTCGAGTTAGGGTCAAGTTTGACGGGTCATGTTAGGGTCGGGTTGGCGGGTAGGGTCATCCATTGCTAGGTCTAGTTACATGTCTTAAAATAAATTAATTTTTTGTGAGAACGATCTATATCACTAGGAGAACATTTTCACCAAAAGTCAATCGTTGGTTCGACTCGGCCCCACAAGCCAAAATCAGCAAAGGAAGCTGGAAGAGTACGGAAGGAAATAGGAAAATGGGGACATAGGATCTACTAAAAACCTCGTGGCTTTGGGCCGTTTTGTTCTACCGCATAGGGAGTTTTAAGAGGGAGAGAAATGCTAAGGAGCAACACGTTAAGTGAGAAAGAAAATGGGGGAGTGTGAGTGAACAAAAACCACAACGTTGGTTGATTGGTTGTGTTTTGTTCACCCGCCTTAAAAATATTTAACCATTACGGTCCTTTATAGTTTCCGAAAAATCTGATATACGAAGTGTTTCTAAAAACACAAAATGTATGGGCCACGAAATAAAATATGTATATATTACAAAAGGGATGAGTTATTTTGACAAGTTTATTTTGCTAAAATGTTGTCCAGAGTTTCTGTGGAGTTCACATTGAGACGATGTAAGGGTAGATTTTTTGTAAGGATGTTCTCCTCATAGACCTGGCAATATCAACCCTAACCCGCCAACCCGGATCTAACTCGACCCCCCAATTAAAAGGGACAGGCTAGGGTTGGGGTTTTTCAACCCGCCAAAAAATAGGGTTGGTTTGTGTAACCCGCGAGCCAACCCGCCAACCCGCCTAAGCAAGCATTAATTAAGATTTTGATAAAATCATTTTGATTCCACTTATTCTCTCTCTATATAAAACTTTATTTAAGTCTTCATTAATGCTTCATTTTAATTCTATTTGTTATCTCTTAATTAAAATCTATTTCTTCTCTGGCCCTCTTAATTAAAGCTCAATTACTAAAAAATTAAAATAATAGAGAAGATTAATATAATTAGAGTTATTAGAGTTAAGGTTAGGGTTACCAGGGTTAGGGCTAGGGTTGGAGAAATTGACCCGTTTAATAAACGGGCTAGGATTAGGGTTGAGGCTTCTTAGCTCGAAAACCCGCCAACCCTAACCCTAATAACCCTAGCCCATTGCCAGGTCTATCTCCTCATCTCGTAAATCATCTTCACTAAAATCACATTATTTTAGAACTTCTAACCCCTTCAAAAAATTAGGTGATTTATGGGTCATTCATAAATATTATTAATTTTAAAGCAACATTTGATGGGGTTAGAAGTCTTAGATCAATGTGATTTTTTTTATAGAGATGATGTATATGTTGATGAGAACATCCTCACATAAAATGAGTCTTTGGATCATCTCTAAGTGAGTCCTATAAAAATCTTGGTAAAATAAGCTTGTCAAAATAACCCATCCCATTAAAACATATTTAGTTCATGTATGAGAGCGGTTATATACATAGCCCTCCTTATTCAACCCCATAAAGCCCCATATTTTTTGAGGACCACATGTAGATAATTCAGGAGCTAATTTTTTACGAAGAATGTTCTCCTCACTATGTATATCATCGTTTCTAAAAATTAACTTGTTCTAAAATTTCTAATCCCCTCAAATGTATCCATTAGAAATTTGGCATATTTTATACTTTTTTTTATTGTTAATTTTTTATAGGCTTTTAATGGGGTTAAAAGTTTTAAAACGAGTTAATTTTTGGATATGATGCTATACATAATAAAGAAAACATCCTCTCTAAAAATTAGCTTCTGGATCATCTACATGTAAACCCTATAAAATATGGGGGTTTTATGGGGTTGAATAAGGAGGCGCTATATAACCCCTGTATTTTTTTATCTGCAAAAGAAAAACAAATTAATCTAAGGCCGTAGTTGGTGGCCGGGATCATAAATTTGACCATTGAAAGCTGGAGAGAAGGTTTACATACATGTAAGGTAAAGCGCAGCGTTCCTGATTTTCAACCGTCGGAGACTAAGACACCACCACATTTATTATCGGCAAGGATGATAGTTGGCCTAACAATTTTTATGGCCATGGAACATATATTATTAACCGGATCAAGAGCACGTTGTATTTAAAATGATAAATATAAAATATGATATACAAATTATATTATGGTCGTGCTTGGTATGCAGGAAAAATTTGCAGAATGCAAATTACCACAGCTGTGGTAGTGGTAGTTTGCATGGACAAATAAGGCCATAGGTATCCTAACTAGCAGAGGAATACCATACCAAGCAGCTTTTAACTGGGAATAATTGCAGATGCAAATTTTTCCTACATACCAAGCATGGCCTATGTTTTGTTATTAACTAGCGAGAAGTACTTGAATTTTAATGCTAGCTGCTTGAGCTTGAAAAAACTCAACAGGAAAGATCCAAAGGAGGGATGCGTTATGATCCTAGAGGTTTTGGACTTAAAATCTTTGACTGATGATATTGGGCATCTTAGTAAATACTATGAGCCATCTTATACTATGAGCCATCCTAATTTTTAATAAAAAAAGTAATAACTTATTTTATTTTTTAAACGATCACTAAATGTAGACCCCACCCTACCACATGATCACCTCCAGTCTCCACTGCCAACAACATCGTCGACCTTCTTTTTCTTCTTCGTATTGAACCCCTCTCTCTCTCTCTCTCCCATCCCCACCCCCACACCCCCACCCTTTCTCAAATCTTTTCCAAATCTGGAAAAACTTCATACCTCTCTAGCCTCTTCCCGTCTGTAATCTCTTTCCACTACTATCACTTTTTCCCTAATATCTCTCCATCCCCCTCTCTGAACTCTTTCTCTTTTCACTCAATGCAATGGCGATGTGGTGGAGCGGGGTGGTTGTGGTGACGGTGGGAAGATGGTGGAGCTGTGGAGGAGGTGGATGGTTAAGATGGTGATGGTGATGGTGATGGTGCAGGGAGTTTGTTTTTTTTGTTAGGGACGGTGGTGGTGGTGGAGAATGGAGATGGTAGTAGGGTGGGGCGTATTTTTAGTGGGGTGTAAAATCTAAAAGCCCTAATTAGGATGGCTCATATAGTATCAAAATTTACTAGGATGGCTCGTAGTATTTGCTAGGATGCTCAATATCATCAGTCAAATCTTTTCGTTATTTATGACTTTATCGATCCGTATTTGTTTTTGTTTTTGAAGTCCACTAATTGAGTACTAAATATTTGACATTAAAATTATCTTTCACATTCAATGTTCGAGTCACGATAGGGTCGACTTATTGGCAAAATGAAAATGCATTGGTATTTTGTATGAGCATAGTGTCGTTGTGTTCACTACTGGTAGGTGGAAGTGGACGGAGCTATCCAATTGTAAAGAGAGTGATTCGAGCATGATTGGTCACATGTAAGATTCTGTTCAGGAGCTCTCGATCCTGCGCTCTCTAAGGGCAAGTGCCATGGAAAACACTTATTTAGGTTGTTTGGGGTAGGGGTTTAACGGTTTGGGGAGGGCAAGTGCCATGGAAAATTAGGGACGCACGGCATAATCTGTGCCGTGACATGCATTTATTTCTCCCATCTATATATCTCGGGCATCTCGGGCTTATCCGGTCTTTGCTTTGTCTTTGAACAACGGTTATATGGAATTAGGCAGAGATTGTGCCGTACGGCAGAGATTGTACCATACGGCACAATCTTTGCCTCCTCCCTCAAACCCCTTACTCCCTCCCCAAATCTAGGACCGGAGGGAGGGGTTTGGATATTTGGAGTGCCCATGGTACTTGCCCTAACCTCAAAAATATTTTTTTTGCTTGTTTAAGGTGTCCATAACATTTGCCCTAAACATTGGGGTTCGTCTGGTGACAGTTGAATGTGGTTGAATGTCGTTAATAAGGGTTACTCAATTTGCCAACGAACAAGCGTACGAACATTTTGCACGTGCAGAACCTTTCTTATTACTTTTTGGAAAAAAAATTCTTTTTTATGTTTTTTCATACTACTTTTCTTTGTAAATCAAGCACACGGAGCAGGATAAATTTATGATAAGAATTAGTTGAAATTTGGGAGATAAAATAATATATATGACACGAGTTTTTTTTTTTGAAGAGTAGGGGCTAAGATTTTAGTAATATGAAAAATGTAACTGTACAATATTGTATCGTATGGCATAGTCTATGACTTTTGATTGCTTACATATTAAGTATGATCTCCCAATTGTTTATGAGATCCTGAAAAACACAGTTACGAAAAACGTCCTCAATTGATCCCCACAGATATAGTAATGCCTTCACTTTGATAATCACCTCTTGAGTTTGATTCTCTTGATCCTCAAAAACTCTCAAATTCCTTTTCAGTCATATACTCCAACAGATGGCGTATGGTAACAGAACCCAAAATTTTCTTCCTCTGTTCTTGCCAAACTTCACCTTCCACCAAAATAAATGATCTATTACCGACCTTGATGCCACCCATTCCACTTTGAAAGGTCTTAGAAAATAATGCCATATTGCTCTTGACATATTACAATGAAGAAGTAGATGGGAGATTGTTTCTTCATTCTGTTTACAGAGGCAGCACCTGTTGACCAAAATCATACCCCTATGTCTGAGGTTGTCCATTGTAGGGATCGCGTTGTGTAGTGCTGACCAAAACATGAATGATACCTTCGATGGCACTCCTTTACTCCATAACAACTTCGAAGGGAGCTTGTCACCCTCTTCTTTACAGCTGTGATCATAGCACTCTCTGGAACTGAAACTTGTGGCGTTGCTGAATCTGCATTTAATTTCATCTTCTTCCTCTGGATTCAGACATGGAGGATCACCCACTAAGAGTAACAATTCAGATAGCCGCATTTGCTCTTCTGCTCTCAATTCCCTTCTAAAATTGAGGTTCCAAACCGTAACTCCCTGAACCAGCATCAACATCTCAGCTATCAATGCATTTTTCTGTTGAGACAGTTTGTAGAGATTGGGGAGCAATCTTGGAAGACTATCTTGGTTGCACCATAACTCCTCCCAAAAGGATACTGACTTACCACTCTCTTGATAGTAATTGTAGAGTTTTGGATTACCAATTCTCTTCCTTTTTGCACTCCTTTCCATATAGCTTTCCCCTGTACACCATCAGCTGTTTTGGGAAAAAATATTTCTTGATTCCCACCATAAACGAGTTTGTTATGAACAGTGTACGCAGGCCACAGTGAGATACTTGACTCCGGTGTTAAAGAAGCCATAAAAACCCTACTCATGCAGAGACTACATGGGATGATTCAGTGACTAATTTTTGATATTTTATAAGGGGATTTTGGCCAAAAACCCCTACTTGAAAGATGTTTTAGGATTTAGCCCAACAAACGTTTTCTTTTAGTCTAAGGCCCATGAGGGTTTCAGTCAGAGGGTTTCAGTGTGTGTAATTTATAGGGAGAGGGTTTCAGTCAGTTACCCAGGGACCTTAGGCTAAATGAAAACGTTTGTTGAGCTAAATCCTAAAATACGTTTGAAGGAGGGATTTAAAGATGTTTTCTTCATCATGGGGATCATTTTCATAAAAAAAAAATCAATCAATTCTAAAATCTCTAACCCCATCAAAGTGTTGATATTAGTCCCACATGGAAAATTAAAGCTTTGCAAATACAATTTATAATGATTATGGACCACTCCATTCATTGCCAATTGGTTTTGAGTTGGATACTTACAAACTTAATACAACGAAATATTGAAAATCAATTGTAACATGCACCTTACTTTTCACCCCTACATCAAATTAACAAGTGGGTACGTAAGGTATGAGGTGTCCAATAAACTTAATTAATTTTTTTGGTAGATTTAGTGCATTGAAGTACCCACTAGATTTGCTCAACACCCAGGTCAAATATCCCCACGCATGCAAAAAAGACACGTACTTTTCAATGTTAATTTTCAACAAAACGTCAAAATAAAAAATTGGCCTCTGCCCTTTTTGTTTTGATCGGAATTGGCCTCTGCCCTAATTCCGTGACAATTTTTATACTTCATGAGATTAAGTTAGCTCACATCGATCTTAGGTATATTGACATGCATGGCCATAAATTATACTGTTAAAGCTAGTTATTCACTCAAATAATTGTCCATTAGGCTATGTTATTTGTTTAAAGCAGATATTTAACTAACTTGTAACTGTTGTCAGAGTTAGTTAGTACTTAGCTGTTAGTTGAGACCGTTATTGTTTTAACTACTTGATGCAGTAAATCAATCAGCTGTATTATTTTGATAACCGAGACTAGATGGATCTGGAAGATGATCCAAGGGCGTCGGTCGTCTTGAAAAAAGAGTCAGAAATAACGGTTTTTCCCGCCCCCCTGCCTCTTCTTCTTTATATTAATATTCACTTCTCTTGGATCATTACAGTAATCAAAGACAAGAAACTGTAATCAAAGAAGTGTTCTGAGATTTCTACTGAGAAAGAAAGTGTCCGAGATAATCAAAGATCGATCAAAATTTCAGAAGAACATACGTACGTAAATGGCGTCATTCGAATCAACTAGCAGTGATCATGAAGTAGACAATCGCATTGCCCAGATTTGGGGAGCCATTGAGACTCGTCAATTTCGATATGCCCTCAAGCTCATCAGCAACTTCTTGGCAAAAATTCATCCTAGTTCTGATCCATATATGCTGGTAATTTAAATTAAGATCCATCCATCGATCTTTTTGTTTGAGAAAGCCAGCAGGTTAATTAATTAGCTCCTTTAATTATATATAATCTTGACTACCATAAGTTTCAAGAATCTCATGCATCAGATTATGTAAAATGGAGTTCTGGTATTAGATAATCCATCATCATTGTTTTAATTATAATCTTGAAGTACTGATCATGATCCATCTAATTCATTGTTTTAATTATAATCTTGCAGTGTTTTCTTTCAAGAATGTGATCAGATTTCATTGTTTTATAATCTTGGAGTACTGATTAATTAAAATGTAGTTTCATCAAATTATTCACTGGTTTTCTTTCAAGAATCTTGATCAGATTATCTAAAGATCTCATCTTTGTTTTTTGATTGTTTGTATCTTTAATTCTTTGATGATTTAATTAATTTCAGGCACTTAAAGCTCGAGCACTGCAAATGATGGGTAAAGGTGAAGAAGCATTAAATTTCTTATTAATGGCCAAAGAAAAGCTATTTTCCGTTGATGTGCTGCCATTCAAAACTGCGCGGGAGGGCATAGTTCTAATCCAAAGGGTCTGCCGAGATCTTCGTTGCTGTAAGTGTAATTTGGGTTTGTAATTAATTAAGTTACCAGAATAGCAATTTAGTTTTCTTGGGAATGTCTGTGGGACCATGCATTATATCTGGGTGTAAGATAAAGTTAAAAGTGTTCAACGATTTTTGGGTTGTAAAATCAGTAGTTAGTTAGTTTTCTCCTTTTCCCTGCTTCCTCTCTTTCTCTCTCTAGGATATAGCACTTCGGCCTTTCTTTTCTGTCCCAAAAAAACGCTCCACCGCCACCACTTCAGACGCACTGTTCTGGACAAAACATCACCATGCATCATCTGCGCCAGGTAAACTAGGGTTTTTGGATAAAAATCCCAACTTCGTGTACATTTGTTAGATTCGGAAATTGGTTTTGGAATTGGCATCTTTTTTTAGAATAAATTTCTGTCCAAACCCTAAAAGATTTGTGGGTTTAAACGACATTCATCATCTGAACTTAGGTCTGCTAGATTGGGCAAGTAGCTATAGATTTAAAGATTTTTCCCTCAGTTGGGAGTCTTTGTTAGATTCGTTGTAAGGTTTTTAGTTTCCCTTGCTCCTTTTCTTTCTGTATGTTTCTCATTCTTGACATCTTCTCTGAAAAAAACTTAGGTCTGCTAGGGTTTTGGGCAAAAAAAAAAAAATCCCCCTTTCATGTAGTACAGAATTTTCATTCATTATCATTTTAGATTACAAAATTTGGTTTGGAATTGCAATTTTTTTTTAAATTTTAAATTCAGAATATTCTAGCTAAGTGCCATTTTCTTAACAAATAGACTTTCAGTAATTTGTATTTGTTTATCATTCTATTAATCTCTACTATTAAAATAATCGGAATTAAATTTTAGTATGTTTCGATTATTTTTTTTTGATCAGCAGTATGTTTCGATTATTAGGATTTGATTTATTTATCAATTAGTAGGTTAAAATCGAATCAGATATTAGTAGGTTAAAATCGATTCCACTTTGATTATTCTTTTTACTTGAATTTACATTGGTGCTCATTTCTTATTCCCCTTTCATTTGTTTTTGCTTAAATTTAGTTATCTGATACAAGTTTCACCTTTCATTTTTATATTCTTGCTTAAATTTAGTTTATCTGACATTCTGATACAACTTTGGTGCTTATCTCTTAATAAAACTTTCATTTTCCTTTTATTTTCACGATATAGTTCATTTTGCAACCACTACTCGGCAAAATTTGTGGAATGATTTGGATCAGATTACACGACTCTTGTTCCGGTTCAAAACTCATGTTAACGGGTTCAATTATGAGGACCAGCAACAGGTTAGATGGCGTGGTATTTCCACACAATAACTTGGTTGTTCTTTTCATTCCTTCTCTTTGTTGGCTTTTAATTGATTGTTTTACTTAAATTTTCTTTGCAGAGAGCCTCAGAAATGTATGAGGTTGCTGGAGAAGAACGGTTTTTGCTGTGGACTGTTTTGAGCATGCAACTTCAGGTAAAAACTGGAGAAGAACGGTGTCATGCATATTTGTGTTTTTTTTGTGGGTTGTGATATCTGTTTTAGAGGAATTTCCTTTGAAAATTTATCTTCTTCTTTTTGTGTTTTCCCATGTTTTTATTTTGGTGCTGTCTGAGCACCTGGTTTAATCCTTTTCCAAAAAATATGGTGACAAATGCTTTTTTTAAGCTGAATCATCAGTAACAGTTCAGAGTAATTGGTAAGCGTGTATCTAATTAATAGCTTCTTAAAACCTCTAGCTAATATGATGTTTGTGGCTGTAGGTGTTTTTCGGTCATGCAGGAAATAACCTACTGCAATCAGCAGAAGGCTTGCTTGAGAAGCACATTGCTTCTCATAGCTTGCTTGAAACAGAATGTATGTGTACAAGTATACATCCGTGATATATTATGTCATATATAGTTGTTATTTACTCACTAATACTAATTGGAAGAGTTGTAATGTTTTTTTTTTTTTTTGCATACAGCCCTTCATGTATACATTTCTATATTGGAACATCAAGAAAAATACAAGACTGCTCTTGAAATTCTTTCAGGGGAATTGGGTACACTTTTCACTGAAAATGATAGGTTACGTATACAGGTACTTAATTTCTGAAGCTAGCTTACACTTTTGTTTTTGTTAGTTATTATAGCAAAAAGAGAATTGGTATAAAATTTTAAATTGGGATGGGTGAAAGGAGGAGGGGAGGGGTGGGAGGGGAAGAAGAGTAGGGAGGTGAGAGTGTCTGTCCTTTTTCAGATCCTGGAATCCTTTTGATGACTGAAGAACCATGGCTCAAAGTGTATGGCTTATGCTATGATTTCAGTAGTTTTAGCAATTGGGTTTTACATTGGCCTGAACTTCTTGGCAACACCTCCACCCTCTTCTTTGAGCACAATGTTTGATAAATTCAGTAGAGAACATTCCAACAAATTGAGCCCATATCAGATATTGGGATCCATCAAAACTATTAATGAATTCTGCAATTTGACAAGGCACTTGTGATTGTCTGTATGGATTTTTTAGTTTTTACCCCTCTGATTTTCAAGCAATAATGGTAATCCCTCCTCTCTCTCGAGTTTGGAAGACAAATTATAATTTTGAATTTTCGTTTCTGATATTTTTTACCAACACATATCTTCCGCTTTGTTATAGCATCGTGTACAGTATACATGACCTATGTTATGATTCTGTTCACCTAGTTGATGAAGACTTTTTGTAATGTCCATTAGACTGTCTCTCTCAATTCAAATATCAATTAGTTGTCCTAGAAAACAAGAGAAAAAGAAAACGATCAGGGCATTTGTAAAATTAGTAATAGGTTGGACTTATTTGGCCTAGCAGAAGTTATATAGTATAGAACTGTTGATTAACAATTTTTTTTTTTACTTTTAATTGATGACAGGGGAGGCTTCTAGCTTGTGATTCTCAATTCACTGCCGCTGCTGAGATCTTCAAGAATGTATTAGAAGCAGGGTATGCTTACATTAGTTCTTTTAAATAATTGTTGCTTAACTGATTAGGGAAGAAAACACTTTGGGCTCTACCATTGGTGGCTGGTGTCAACGAACGAACAGTTACTTGTTTAAATTTAGTAATAGTTTATGACTGGCTCTAATCTGCTTTAAATACTAGTACCATTGATCTGTATCTTCAGTTTTATACTCACCAACTTTTATTTATATATCTTGTTGAATATCTCAGCACAATTTTAGCTGGCATCTCTAGAAATTATTTCTTAGGGGTCGCTCCTTTGCTAAGGCTATGTACATATGGATGCCTTACCAGGGTGATGTTGTTTTATGCCTACTTTCTTTCCACTTCTAATATATATGTATGTAATTTTTAATTTTTTTCCTTTCATGATTTGGCAGCGCTGATGATTGGGATACTTTCCTAGACTATTTAGGCTGTTTGCTAGAGGATAATAGCAGATGGGCTGGTGGGGCGACCGGTGTTAATCCAATTCATCCTCCAAAATATGTTGATTGCAAGTTATCTCACCTGTCTCCAGCCGTGGTGCATTCCCCTGTACCTTTTATATATATTATGCCTGCCTCTTTGCATTTTTCGTTTTGTTTGCACACTTTTCTAATTTGACTTATGAAAAATGGGAATATATATGTAGCTTGAATCCCGAATGGAAGATGCATTGTGCTTTGTACAAAGGTTACAATCAGAGAATGATGCTGAATTTTTAAGATGGCCTTACTTGGCAAAACTGGAAATCGAACGAAGGAAACGTCTCCGCGGAAAGAGTGCAGATGCCAAGTTGATGGAAGCCTTTATGAATTACTTCCGCAGGTTCTTATTATGACTTCTTCCATTATCTTTTATCTTTTTGGTTGAGCGTGTGCCTACTACTTCCTATAACAGATCATTAGTTGTAGTGCATAAAGTATAACTAATCTTTTCTTTCCTTTTTACTTTTTTTTTTTTTTTTTTTTTTTTTTTTTTGCCTTTCTGAAAATGTCATTGGTGAGTCTGGTTGTTTGCCTTGCCACATATTTCAAATAAAGATGTAACTTCTATTTTTCTGCTGGTACATGGATCTTTTATTTCTGATGTGTCGTTTAATTTGCTTGTGGTTGTTTATTTGATTAGGAAATAGTAGTATTCTACGAAAGTGTGACAAGTATCTTTTTGCTTGAGAGATAAGTGATAAATTATTATATCAATTTCCGAGTGCAGGTTCGGGGACATGCCTTCCTTCACATCTGATGTTACAATATTCCTGGATGAGGAAGTCTTAACCGATTACGAGGACATGGTGTTGGTGGAGAGTCTTATCAAAAGCCTTGCGTTTCCGTCAATTCTGCAGGTGAAATATTTTGAGGGATTGATGACGATCTTCAAAATCCAAGACTGGTCTGGCAACCTGTTTAAGATCTCTACTCACGGTGAGGCTCTTCCATTTTCGTATTTTTGTATGTATACATTTTAAGCAAGCTTTATTTTGTTGAAAAACTTCATTTTTTACATACTCGGAGAGTCATATAGTCCTTTTCACCTTTGCTATGTATATTTGTATTAAACTATTTGACTAATGTACATTTATTGGATTGCTCATCTTCCCCAGAGGCTGAGAGGTCTGTTTTATTTAAGACAAGGTTGTATCTCGATAACCTCGCGCTATCAAAAGCCTTGAATACAAAAAAAACTGTGCTTAATGACGAACTTCTATGCCTGACTTGTTCTATGTTAGTTCAGGTAACTTAGAAGTGCTTAAATTCTCTTTCCTCTAGTTGCTGTGTTTGTTATGCTTAATTGCTTATTAATTATTATACATTTACTCTCACATGGACAGAAAATGTTCTTACTAGATTATCTTTGTTTAATCAATTTATTCAATTAAAACTTGTCTCTTATATTTGAGTTGCTTGCTTGCTATAGCTATTCTGGAGTACCAGACAACTTGGATATTTAGTGGCGGCAATTATGGTTCTGGAGTTCGGGTTAACTATCCAAAGGTCAGACCAGATATCATACTTTCTCTTCTAAGTTACATCAGTGTTTGTGGTCTGCTGACTTCTAAAAACTGTGTGTAAAATGTTATGCAGAGGCTTTTGCCAGTTCAAGGTTTTATTGGTGCATTTATATACTCAGTGCAGCGCCCTTCCTTTGGCATATGAATGGTAAACCCAAACAATTGATTTCAATGATGAAAGCTTTGTGAATCTGTTTTTGGGTTTCAGCCTTTTTTACTAGAAACATCCTCTTCAACAGGTATAAGTCACTTGATATCGAGGACGTCCGATGGGAAACGTTCTCACATCATATTTTTCCCCAGATGTTGCTGTCACCCCTTTGGATTGATTTAGATGCCCTTTTAAGTGGTTATCTCAGTTTTGTGGATGGCCACTTCAAAGATTCTGCAGATCTAACTTTTCTTGCATTCCGCCATCGTAATTATTCAAAAGTAGGCAAACATATTCTCCTGATATCTATCTTAATCCCTCCCTTTCTTTTCCTCTTAAAAGTTATCCTTGCCTTGTAGTGGGATGAAAAATATACATGGTACATTGTTGATCATAATATGGGATAACAATTGTTTTTGTAATTTATATCTTTTAGGTAATTGAAATTGCTCGATTCAAGGACCAGTTGCAACATTCTCATCAGTATCTGATGGCAAGGCTTGAACGTCCAATTTTACATCTGAAGCTGAGATCGAATAACATTTACGGAATAGAGGTCAGATATTCCCTGCAACTCTTAAATTCTAATTTTTTATCTTGATATGCTACCACATAAATATATTTGATGAAGGATTGATGTGCTTTTATTGCGAAATTATCCTCTTGTTGCAGAGGGTTCTTGCTAGTTTGAATTTTGGTCTTGAACAGCTTGAGCTCTCAAGCGAGGAACACTGCTTATCCTTGACTTTCAATGATGATACGCAATCACGACCGTGGTGGACCCCCAATCGTGAAACCAATTATCTTCAAGGTCAGTATCAAAATACTAATTCACCTTCGCAAGTAAATGGAGTCAATGATATTTCTCCATCTGTTATTAGTTGTACTTCCAAATCCCATTATCACAAATAATTTGTCTCAGAAATTCGTAGGAGATCTTGAACCTTTTATCTTTTTTTAATTCTTATTGGAAAACTAAAGAAGAAAAACTGAAAAATTATTCTGAACATGATCAGTTTAATCAATTATGCATTTAGTATAACTATATTCTTTGTTTGGGTTGTATTGAATGAATGCATATACTTTTTTACAGGGCCATTTGATGCAAACGCCATTCCCTGTCAACGAAAAAGCTCGGTATGGTATTTTGAAATTGCTCTGTTTCATTCATAATAGTTATACTGTATCGTTGTGATTTTTGCTGTTTGAAGCATGTTTCATGTTCAATCAAGCACTTTATCTATTTATTTATGTATTCTTTTTTTCTCCCCACCTGTATTTTGAAGTCTGATATAACATTAATATATTCCATCTCCTTCATTATGTAGAAGCGAGATGCACAATCTAAGCAATTCATGGAAATATATATGCGGAAAGCCATTAAGAGGAGGTCCTTTCTTCCTCGACTGATCTACCTCTCCATTCGGTCTACATCATTCTTACCATCCTTACTGAAGCTGAAGCAAGAAAAACCCTTGGCTTTCCTACCTGATGATAAAAACTCGGAACTTAAAGATCTGCTCCATCGCTATGCAAGAACCCTTGACTTTGATTTCAGTGGTGAGGTGGTGAGAAAGATTGATGGAATATTAAGTGACCAAACATCAGCTCTTGAGGTATTACTTTTCTTTAGATTGTCTTGATATTTGTGAGTTCAAAAAAAAAAAAAATGATTCTATATTTTTCGCTTCTGTATGTGTTAAAAACCACTTATATAGTACAGTTGTATTTGTGAGTTCTCTTATTATTATTTTTTTAAAATACTTTAGTTCCCTTTAGCTTTAGGTATTGGTGGACAAATGTGGGGTAAACTATATAAAAAGCATCCTAGTTTGATTAAATTATACCCAAGTCACCCTTTGAGAACTAAAAACCCAAATCAGTACCTTCCCAAAATCTTTTTATTGTCTAAACCTTTTATTCTTCAATATAGGTCATTTATTCTTCATTCCGAACCATTTATTCTCATTCTAAACCCAATTCTAGACCTACATTTGACATCATTTCATCTAATAACTAAGGGCATTTTGGGGTAAAAAATGGGGTGGGTGCTTGTTTTATTTTTATATTCAAAAGGGTGATTTAGGTGTAATTTACCCAAACTAGGGTGTTTTTATGTATTTTGGCCGAACCAAACCTATCAATTCGATCCAAATCAATTCAATCAGGGTTTAACCAATCCAATTGACTAGTTGGATTGGCTCAGTTTTAGATTCCTAAAAATTGACGGGATTGGATTGATTGTTAGATGGGTCATTCCAAAAATAACCAACTAAATAATAAATATGTATATGTTATTTTAGTAAATACTTAATGTATTTATGTTATTTATAGTTATAATGTTTAAATTTTATAACTTTTAATTTTTTTAAAATACAAAATCAAACGGAAAAAAATACAAAAGATTCAAAACCCAAAAACACAAAACTAACCTGAAATTTTCATTTTTTTTTTTTTTTTTTTTCAGGTTGTACACATCCTAGACGTTTTCGACCTAATGAGCTTTACAGTTTTCATGAACGCTTTGAAATTGGGTACGTGGATGGAATTGGATGGATGGAAGCGGGTGGATAAATTGATTTTGAAATGTGTACAAGCCAAGCTCCAATACATGCAGCCTATAATACGGTCTCCAGGATTTGATTTAAACTTTTTTATTAGAATAGTGTCAGAACCGATAGCCTGGCATATTCTTATTATAGAATCATGTATCCAAAAATTTCCTCCATTCACTGTAGGAGAGAAATTGAGCATTGAGCTGCTGGCTCAGGTTATTTCTGATTCGATTGAGTCCATGTATGGTACACTGGAATCGATCATAAACATATTGAAGGAACAACTTAGCCACTCAAAGAGCGATAAATTGGCTATTCTACTTTCACCTCTCCAGAGATCAGAACACAGTGATTGTCCAAGGAAGGTCTTCCAGATGCTTGAAGACGCGGCGGCCTCCTCCGAAGAAGCATTACGATCATGGAACCCATCAGGCATTGCAATGAAAATTATTAAAGCACAGGAAATAACTCTTACTGAGTTCCTTGATATATGCGAATTAAAGTTGGACAGGTTGAAGGCATTGAAAGACGATACGAGACTAGCCTCCTACATCGACATAACAAACTGGTCATTTGTAGTTGACAGTGTCCTGGGAGACCTTCCGTTGTGAGCTCTAAGCCTAAGCTGGTCTTCCATCATTTTGTATAAATAACCTCATTAATTCATATTGTATAAATAACAATAATTCATTGGCATTTTTTTTTTACTAGTACCTCATTTCATTTGAGAATGCGAAACTAAAGGAATAACTCCAAAATTGGCGGAGCCGTTATTTTTTCGTGCGCACGTGAACTCACTTAAAGGTCACATGCCCCCATGAAATTACCTAAGTGCCCATCTATTTAACACATTGTTGGCGTTGCTTAGACATGTCAGAATATAATTTATTAATTAATCTGTTAAAACATCATCCAACGGTTTAAATGAATTAGGGACTTAATGGCCTATTCTCTGCCCAACTCCTTTACAACGAAAAAAAAAAAAAATCACAAAAATTACCCAGTCCCTCATCAGCCAACAAACCCACTCTAAAAGCCCCATCCGAACCCAACGAAGAAACCAAACCCTTTGGATGAGGTATTCTTTGATCAATTCTCCTGAATCACTACAAATTGATCGTCTAAATTCTCAACCCGCCCAATAAAACAATTGATCGTCTAATTTCTGTAATACCCGAAAAATTTAACTGTAGATTTGGGTGTGGACCCAACGGGACCCACGTAACCAGGCCTACTTTTGAACACTTTGGGTTAAGGTAACACAACAATTGGTGGGTGTAAATAACACCACATATTTATCTTGCAGCGCTGCTGTTTTGACCGACCAGTTTACAAAACTGGTGCCAGATACCTATTTGGCATGGTGGGTCCCACTGCCACATAAGTTGAAAACCCCTTCAAAACACTTTTGGGAGGGAAAAGTGGTGGGTCCCACCCTGCCACATAGGTATCTGGCACCAGTTTTGTAAATTAGTCGGTCCAAAAAGCTTTATTGTTTATCTTGTTGAAAACGTGTGTTAGTAGAGGTTTAAATTTTGAAAAAAGAGTTTTGCTAGAATAACACTAGAATTTGACACCAGAAGATTACATCTGCTTTTTAAAAGTGGTACGAGGGGCAATGTTTTTTCAGCAACTGTTATGATTGGTTTCCAATCAATTTTATAA
This sequence comes from Macleaya cordata, assembly GCA_002174775.1. Taxonomy (NCBI): domain Eukaryota; kingdom Viridiplantae; phylum Streptophyta; class Magnoliopsida; order Ranunculales; family Papaveraceae; genus Macleaya; species Macleaya cordata. The sequence continues at coordinate 720,730 of MVGT01001847.1, read as the reverse complement.
TGTAGGTTGCTTTAATCCACATCTAAGAGAGAGGGTTTTGTTAATCCAATGCTTCTTATATAGTATATTATAATAGATAATAGATTAATGATTTATTAGATTAATGAATAAATCATTATTTTGTTGTGCTGATATTGGTGACTTTTAAAAAGAAACGTCACTTGTGCATGAAACAGTCACGTTTTTGCTCTATATGGCCACGCTTCCTGGAAGTAAAGGCCACGTTAGTTTATATTTTGCATCGTTTTACTGTTCTATTGTTTGTTACCTATTCTATTTTTGTTACAGCAACGCTACAGATTGTGTTTTGTGACAAAAACCATTCTTTTAGCCACGCTTCAGGTAATGGAAGCGTGGAATCTTACGGTTATTGCTTTATTAAGTTGTCAATTATTATTTTTTGAGATGTTCGATTATTTGTTTTGGTGAGATTTTCTTCTGGGCATTCCTCACCCCACCAATCCTTTTTCCCCATAGAAACTGAAGGTAACGTCGGAAAGTAGGTCACAGGTTGTGTGGATGATACGATTTTGAGACCGATCGTGAGGAGATTGAGTAGGTGATCTTTTTCGTAGTTGAACATTAAGTTATTAATTATATCATTTGGGTGCAGGGGATATTTGATTTCCATTTAGGTTTGATTTATGTTCTTGAAAGATTATTAGTTAAACTTGATGAAGTTTTGTTTTAGATGAACTATGTTTTTCTAGACATGATTGAATCAATTCATAATTCCTCCTGTTTTATAAATTGGATTCAGTCCTGTCTTATCTTGAATTGTTTGTAAGAGATAGAGCCACCAATGGTTTAAATTTCATGATTTTTGGATGAGATTTGGTTAGGTCTTTAGATTTTTAAATTGGAACCTTGTGTATTGAAAGTGTATAGCCTAGGGCAGATCACGAATGTTTACGTCAATTTCTGGACGAAATAATTTTGATTATTTAGTTCTTGGTTAAAACATAAACTTTTAGATTGTTTCGTCAAGTTTTCAGAACACCAAGAAAATCTGATTTTAAACTTAAAATGAATACTCTATGAATTTTTAACTGAATTATGTCAGATCTGTCTAACTTGAACAAGTTTTAGTTTTCGTATTATTTCATGTATGTTTTTGCTTTATAAAAATGTTTCAAAAATATTGATGTATACCTGATATCAATATGATCGATTCAAGACCGAGTTTGTACGTTTTGGATCCAGAATGAGATCGGTTAAGATAAATGTTGAAGTGCTTTTGACCTCTTTAAATCTTGATTTTGGTTAAACTGGATGGCTACTCTTGGTTGACCTAACTGTTAGGAATTTCGGAGAAATCGATTCACAATCTACGAGAAGAATCAAATATGCAAAACAAGAACGAAAGAACGAGAAACAAACAAACCACACACAACACAAGATTTACGTGGTTCGGCAAGATTGCCTACATCCACGGACGATGATGATCCTTTCCACTATATGAAAATAACGAAGAAACAGTTACAAGACACTCACCTTTAATGGCAGCCCTCGCTCCACAAGAGAAAACCTCACAACCCCTTACAAGAGAAACCTCAATGTTGTCAAGACCTAACTCACAACCCTCTCTCAATGGTTGAATGCCATACGGCAGCCCTAAAGGGCTGCCGGCCCTTCTTCTCTCTTGCTCTCAGACTCACAACCCTTTCAAGAGATCTCACACTCTCAATGTTGTTTTCTGAATACTTTAAGCTAAGGCCCTACTCCTATATTTATAGCCTCCAATAGGTATCCCAATCCTAGAAGGAAAGGGAATCCTAACTACATATGAAAAAGGAAACCCACCTAAAAATAGCAGTTCCCCAAAACAAGAGAAAAGAAGTTTCTAAAACCTTGTAGGACTCTTATTTAGAGTCTTACTAAATATCGACAAATTAACAATTCTCCACCTTTGACGATATTCTCTACTTCACGTACCTGTTCTTCTCTTCACGTTCATCATCGTCACCACCTTGCGCCTCACGGCGCCTCCACCCGTAGGATATTGATCAAGTCCAGGCAATGCTTGAACTTAATCAATGGTACCACCTTTGTCAGCATATCTGCAGGATTCTCCTTTGTGTGAATCTTCAGCAAAGAAAATCCTCCACCCTCTATAGTATCCCGCACTAAATGATAACGAACATTAATATGCTTCGTCCTCCCGTGAAAGTCTTCATGCTTTATTAAGTCGATTGCACTTTGACTATCACAATGCACCTGAATGCTCTCTTGCTGAATACCCAAGTCTCCAGTTAATCCTCCAAGCCAAATGGCTTCCTTCATGGCCTCTGTTACAACGATCAATTCTGCCTCTGCTGTTGATTGGGCAGCAATTGACTGTAATGTTGACCTCCAACTCACTGGACCTCGAGCCAATGTAAAAGCATATCCTGTAGTAGATCTAGATTGATCCACATCACCTGCATAGTCCGCATCCACATAGCCACAAACCTGTGGTCCTAGACCACCATCTCGCTGGTATACCACACCTACGTCAATCGTACCATGTAGGTACCTAAACCTCACTGCCTGCCGATGTTGTTCTCTCAAATTCGCTAAATAATTAACAACACGAACTGCCTGTGAAATGTCAACTTGAGTGCACATTACCACATGGACCAAGCTACCAATTGCACTCCACTCCTCCATATCAAACTCCATACTCCAGCGAGATCTGACCGTGTCAACCTCTACCATGCTCGTAGCAGTATCAAGCATGTCTTTAGCGTATAGCAGTAAAATAATCAAGGAACCACCTAGTAGCCTTTTGAAATACACATAGTTATCACAAACTGTATGTAAACTCCCGATCCTCAATCACTGTGTCAAACCTCTTGTATAATTGCCTTGGCGACTTCTTCAATTCATACAAGAACTCCTTTGATCTGAACACATGAATCATCTTCCCTGCAACAACAACATAACTTTCGGGCTGCGACATTTTAATGTCTTCCTCCACAACACCCTTCAAGAACGCTATAAAGACTTTGAGTTGTACAGACTCTAAGTCCATGGATCCCACTTTAGCCAACAAGGCACGGTTAGAAGTGTGCTTCATTGGAGAGTAAACTTCATACACACCTTCCCTTTGTGCATCGCCCTTGACTAACAATTGCGTCTCATACCGTGTGTCAATTGTGCTTGGAGTTGTATCTTTCTTAGTGAACACCCATTTGCACCTACCTGCATTGCTTCCCTTAGGTAGCTTCACAAGCACCTAAGACATGTAAAGAGACTTCATCTCTTCACCCATCACTGCTCTCAACTTATCTTCATAAGTCCACAATGCATAGATTACGACCTCTTCATAGCCATACCAAACCGATGCTCTAATGGTTTTCCTCTTCCTTTCACTAACAAAGAACTTTCACTTCCTGTTGTTGCCGAGATCCCCTTATAGGAACCTCTTCCTCATCTACATCTTCTGACGTAGAATCCTGTGTGAAGTATAACCTCCACCTGCCCAGAATCACCAACAACCTTCTCCACCCAAGTCGAACTCTGTTTGCTAGGATAATGCAAAACAAACTCCACATATGTAACATCCTTGCTGAACATAAACTTGTGGCTCTTTGGACACCACAATTCGTCACATTTGACTCCATCCTCACAGCCCATAACCATTTCCTTCTACAATGAGTCTAGCGTACTTTCCCTAACATGGAAATAAGCAAAACCCCGCATATAATAATGGAATCATAACCAGCAAAATTACATAAACATACCTCAAAATATGTCCTCGACTCGATGGTTGTCGATGGTGATCTGTAGATAAGATAGCATGCCGGTTTAACTTCCTCAGCCCGATATTGTTTACTCAACATGCACCATGCTATCTTCATAACGGTCCGGTTCATCCTTCCCGTTATCTCTTTCCTTTGAGATTCTTCTCTCACCGTGAAGTGCCTCACTATGCCTTCAATCTGACAATACTCCTTTATGGGAACATTCATAAATTTCCCCCCAATGATGAACCTAAGTCGCCATCCTTTCTTGTCAGTCTGGGTCTTCATCATAGTCCTCCACTTCGATAAACTTCCAACGACTTCTCCTACCTTCATGACACACAATCACACTCTCCTAGAAAAGTCGTCAATGAAAGAAAATCTCATACCTTCGTTAACTGGCCTCCACACATCCTAATGGATGTCATCCAAAGTAATAAAATAATGGACACCATTGCCAAGTTTTATCCTATTCCAGTTTCCATAAACATACCGTTCACAAAACTCACCTTTGGCAATCTCCAACCTGTTTAGCAAGTCTTCCTTGCTCTTCACATCTAATCCCACCTCACTCATATGCCCCCAGCTGCATATGATATAACCTTTCGAGATTAGAACTTCCTTGTCTTCAGTTCCAACTGCTCCACCTGTTACTGCACCCCCTTGAATCACCAATCTGGAGTTACCATCCACTATCTTTAGAACTCCCCTTTCAGCCACAAACTGTAGCCCTTGGATTCTAAACCACCAAGAGAAATCAAATTCTTCTTCAGTTCAGGAATGTGTCTCACCTCAGATAAGATTTTCACCTTACCCTCACTAGTCTTGATCTGAACCATTCTTATCCCAACCGTCTTGCAAGCTAAGTCATTACCCAACACTACATGACCTCCATCCACCTCCTTGTACGAAGTGAACCAATCCCTATTGGGACATATATGATAAGAACAAACAGAATCAAGAATCCATACCTCACGATAATCACCCGATGTGACCATCAACACCTCTCCTGTATCTGTACCATCCTCAGCTACTGCTGCTGCAACTAAACTTGACTTCCCTCCATGTGCCATATCTAGTGACACCAATAGCATTAATCTCCTTTTTGGCATTTTCTTAACTCTAGGATTTTTCCCAAGTACATACTCATTCCCCTTCACAAACAAGCATACAACCTGAATGTCATCTATTGCATCACCTAAACTCATCTAAAGAGATAGTTTCCTTTGATGCCAATAGACCTTGAATCGATGATTCAAATAATTTTGGGAAAGAGAACACAACAGTAACATAGCATGATCTTCATTACGCACTACTTCACCCACATTCAATAATTCACAAATAACCTTACGTAAATTATTAATATGGTAAAACATAACCGTACCTTCTTTGAACCAAAAGACAATATAATTGTTTCTTTCGAAACAACCTCCTTGAGAGAGACTTCGTCATGTAAGTTCTGCAACTTCTTCCACAATCATCATCCTTCACATCCGTTGATTTCCCCTTCAAGGCCTTGTGCTTAACCTTATTGGATCAGCGAATCCTTCACGGACTTGCACAGTCTAAAATCTGTCTTCCCGTCGATCTTCTACACATCGAACCTCGTGTTCGAAAAACCCTTGCAAATCTTGATGTCATCTCTCAACACGATCGAATAACTCAAAACTCAGATCCTAGTTTGTCGAACAACAAACTACACGGTTCCTTGGTCGAACCTGCCAATCTGATTCCTTAACCAAAGCTCTGATACCAGTTTGTTAGGAATTTCGGAGAAATTGATTCAATCGCATATGCACAATCTACGAGACGAATCAAATATGCAAAACAAGAACGAAAGAACGAGAAACAAACAAACCACACACAACACAAGATTTACGTGGTTCGGCAAGATTGCCTACATCCACGGACGATGATGATCCTTTCCACTATATGAAAATAACGAAGAAACAGTTACAAGACACTCACCTTTAATGGCAGCCCTCGCTCCACAAGAGAAAACCTCACAACCCCTTACAAGAGAAACCTCAATGTTGTCAAGACCTAACTCACAACCCTCTCTCAATGGTTGAATGCCATACGGCAGCCCTAAAGGGCTGCCGGCCCTTCTTCTCTCTTGCTCTCAGACTCACAACCCTTTCAAGAGATCTCACACTCTCAATGTTGTTTTCTGAATACTTTAGGCTAAGGCCCTACTCCTATATTTATAGCCTCCAATAGGTATCCCAATCCTAGAAGGAAAAGGGAATCCTAACTACATATGAAAAAGGAAACCCACTTAAAAATAGCAGTTCCCTAAAACAAGAGAAAAGAAGTTTCCAAAACCTTGTAGGACTCTTATTTAGAGTCTTACTAAATATCGACAAACTAACACTAACACCCTTGGACTTTGGATCTCCATGACCCAATGGATCATGAGTTTTCGAATTTGGGGTGTTACAATTTCTCTCTCTTTTTTCCGTAGTTCAAACCTGCACTCTTTATCTCTTTTTCTTTCTATCCGCCATTAACGAGCCTGCAGTCTTTCTCTTTTACTTGGATAAATTACAGGAAAATAAAATTTAAGATGACAACAACATAGTATAAAGCACTAATCAAAATATGTAACTAATAATTATTAAGCAACAGATCGATTAGCTTGAAATCTATCTAGAATAAGAATAAAACTATGTAAAATGAACGAGGGAAAAACATAAGCACCAGTATATATTGCACTTCAACTCCCAAAAAATTCAAAAGTAGGTTAGGCTATTGACATGCCAAAGAGGGGAGAAGTTTCCCAGCTCGAAGGGAGACACTGATGAATAGAAAGGCCGCAACAGTCCCAACGTGAAGAAATTAAGACTCCGATGGTGGAACCGATTTAGCTCTATATCATAAGAGTAGAACCTCTTCTTTAAAGTGTTGTTGTCGTTGTCAAAACACATAAAGATCATCTGGTATTTTGGAGGATTTGTCAGAATTGCAAAAGGATAACAATTAAGTAAGAAACCCTTAAAACTGGGGGGTTGTTTAAATCTTTTCAAATACTCCATCAGATCACAATCGCACTCCTCCACCCATTCATGCTTATTATTCTCCAAATCCAAATTCTTCAAAACCCATAACTTCAAATGAGTATTGGAGACGTGATCGACAAAACACAATAATCCTCTCATCTTCAGTAAACTATAAACTCCTGATGAATTGTTTGGGTGTCTGATTGTATAGAAGATTTCTCTATTGACATCCATACTAAGTATTTTCCCCTCTGATTCAGCAGGGTCATCTATGCCTGTAGCATATTTCCATTCTAAGTTCCTAACCTTTGTATTACCGGCTATCATCCAATGTAAAGAACCGTTTGCATAAACAGGCTGATATTGACGAATACGGTGAGGCTTTGGTACGACAACATCTCTCCATGAATTGCGTTCACCGACAGTGACGATCTGGCAAAAGTACTCTTCTCTTGCAGTACTGAAACCACAGCACACCACCTTATATTTTGCAATGATCAAATCATAGGCCAAACCAAATAGACATTTTCTTGGGTGCTGGTCGAGGAGTGGTAGGATCATAGAATGACCAGTAATCGGGTTATAAACATGATAGTTAAACGTCCAAGTTGTTAAATGCTGGGTAGATATGAGCACCAAACCATTTAAAGAGTACAATGTTTTTTTATTGTCGCCTACTAAACCATCATTCTCTGGAATAATTTGCTTTGTTAACTTCTTATTACAGAAATCATGGAAGTATACTTGACCGGGTTCATCATTGATGGAATTAATAAAGAGAAGACCTGGTGGGTTATTATTATAACTTCGTCGAGAATGCAAATCAACAAATAAAGGATCGAAGATTAAGTCAGACCAGTGCTTGCATACGCACCTGAATTGGATCAAACTCTCAATGGGGACTCTCGTGAGTATGTCATAGGTTATGATATCATGGGGAAGACGAAGAAGAAGATTGTTCTTATTAGTCATCATCATCTTCTCCGTTTGATCAGCTGGTAATTGCTCATTCCATCTTGGCGGCCATTGCTTTATATTTCTTCGAGCTAGAGTTGCGTTCGTTGAAGCAGGAAGAAGAGTAGCAATATTAATTATAAAGTGTATGGTTATATTAGAGTGTGAGTTTGTATTGAAGAAGGAATTAAAGAAGCAGAGTTATTTCTTTCCAAAACTCTTACGAGTCTTATTATTCATTCACAATTTCACACCAGATCGAGTTGGATTTGGGGTATCCACCGATTGGTCAACAAGTCCATTCTTAATTATAGACACACCGTACTCTCCGAACATGTACTAAAGTCTTACCAAAGCTAATGTGGCACGCACAGACTGAAAAGTACGGGTAGGACTTTTCTAACATAGAAATACGTGGCCTGAAAAAGAAAAAAAACTCGTTTTGTCACCTAATTTAAAGGATATAAATAGATAATTAAATTAAGCGGATTTTGGCCAAAAACTCCTACTTGAAAAATGTTTTAGGATTTAGCCCAACAAATGTTTTCTTTTAGTCTAAGGCCCCTGAGGGTTTCAGTCAGAGAGTTTTAGTGTGTGTAATTTATAGGGAGAGGGTTTCACTAAAACCCTCTCAGTTACCCAGGGGCCTTAGACTAAAAGAAAACGTTTGTTGGGCTAAATCCTAAAATACGTTTCAATGAGGGATTTTTAACTAATTTTTTCCTTAAATGTAAATTACATATATAGAGTAGAGGTATTAAGACTAAAAAAAGAAAATGTTCCTTTGTCTTAGGGTGCTGTTAAAGGAGTTCCTCAAAATGTTAGGGGGTGGACATGATAAGGGGATGAACAAAATACTTCAAAATGGTTGAGGGGATGGACATAATTTTACTAAGGGGGTGGCTATCTAAAAATGGATTGTGATCTTTCCACCCAACTTTAAAAAATTTTAAACTAAACCATCATCTTCCCCACCCTCACTCCCACTTCACCGCCGGCCACCTCTTATTCCACTGCCGGTAACTCTCCATCGCCGGCAACTCTATTGCCGGCTATTTTTTTTCTGATTTTTTCCACCGCCTCCACCCCTCTCTTCATACAGATCTGTCCCCTTTCTCCACCACCTCCTCCACTCTCAACCACCTCTCTAGAACTCGGTTCTCTCTAAATCTCACCCCTCTCTATCTAGCTAGATCTCGTCCTCTTCATAGATAAAATGAAAAAAAATTTAGTTTCAAAGATGTTTTAGATCTAAAAAAATTTCGAAGAAGATGACGAATTCGACCACCAATGGTCGAATTCGACTGAAATTTTCGACCACCAATGGGCAGTTCAAATTTTTTTTTAACAAATTAGGCAGTTCCACCACTGGTGGTTGAGTTTTTCAGGAAAACTCAACCAATGATGGTCGAATTTTACATCAAAACTCAACCACTGGTGGTCGAGTTTTGTTAAAAAGTTCAACCACTGGTGGTCGAGTTTTGTTGAAAAGTTCAACCACCATTGGGCCAACCTTTCCAAACGGATTTGATAAATTTGGGCAGTTCAACCACTGGTGGTTGAGTTTTTCAGCAAAACTCAACCACTGGTGGTCGAGTTTTATTGAAAAGTTCAACCACCAGTGGTCGAATTCGTCTTCTTCTTCGAAAAAAATTTAGGTCTGAATTTTTTTGATTTGTGTAATGGCAAAGGGAAAAAAGGAGAGGGAGGGAAAGAAGGGGAAGGAAGGAAAGAAGGAGAACAATGGAAAGAAGGGGAGATGAGGAAAGAAGGGTTGGGTACTCTCGTTCTCTCTCCCTCTTTCTTTCAATCTTCTCTCTGTCTCTCTCTTTCACTCTTTTCTCTCTTTCTATTAGGTGGCCGGCGGTGAGGTTGAGGTCGCCGGTGGTGGAGTTCCGTTCAATGGCCGGCGGTAGAAGTGAGGTGTTAGTTTAGTTTACACCCTCACCATCCCCCTAGTAAAAAGAAGAAAAAATTGAAAACGTGATTTTGGATTAAAAGCCTATTTAACTTGTCCATCCCCCAACATTTTTAAGAACCCCCTTAACAGTACCCTTGTCTTATTATATGTAAAGTCAAAAAGATTTGTATTACTTAATAAGTGAGACTCGTGAAATTGTAAAACCATTTTTTATTTATGAAGAGGGAAACTTGTTTATCTTTTGAAACTATTAATGATATTTATTTAGGTCATGTTTGGTATACCGTGAATATTCGCAAATACGAAAATTCACGGTTCTTTTAAGTGCTAATTAAAATTCTATAAATTAGAAAAAAATAAATAAAAAATTTTAGATTGTTTATTTTGTAAGCTCACTGCAAATCCCACCAAATATTTGTTATTAGATGCCATCATCAATCATCTACAAACACATGATAAACCATGAATTTTCGCATTTGCGAATATTCACGGTGTACCAAGCAGTGCCTTAATTAAATCTGTAACAAAGTAAGCTACGTTACCTAGAGGTGGGACTCGGGCGGGTTAGGCGGGTTAGAGGCTTTGGACATGCCATGCCCACATTGTACCTCATTTGCCCAGAATGCCCATAGAACCCACAAAACCTATAAGAAGTTTACCCACGCATGGCCCAAGTAGGTTTTTCGAGTTCTTCGGATTGCCCATGTTTCAATTAATTTAGGTGATTGAATGAAATTATTAATACAAAAATAATAATAAATAATAAACTTAAATAAATAAAATATCATTCATAGTTTCAAAAAATAAAAGCAAACTAACAATATGCTCACATAATAAATAAAAAACATACACTAAATATTCGTCATATATAACTTCAAAAAAAAAAACAACGGAGTCCAAATCCGTAGTTGTCTTTATACTATTTTTAGTTTTACTTATTAAGCAATATTATTTTTTTACTTTACATATAATAAGAAAAAAAGAAAAGTTTTTGTTTTGGATCTTAATACCTCCACCCTATATTAGTAGCTTCATATATTTATCCATTTATATCTTTCAAAATATTTGGCAAAATGAGAATTTTACTTATTAAGTTTCTCGGGTTGGGCGGGTTGCCTGGTTGGCATATATCTATGCCCATGCTTGCCCAAATTTGATTACGCGTTGGGCAAAATAATGCCCATACATGCCCAAATACACATCAACCTTCGCCCATGCTTGCCCAAATACCGGGTCGGTTTCGGGTTGGTCGGGTTGACCCAACCCAAGTCCCACCCCACAAAGAGCTCGAGAAAGAATTCTTTGGGTCCATGAGATGATCTGGGGGAAAGTTCTACTTCTACACTACCTGCTGACAGTGGACATTTATCCCAAACAACAATTTAATTCTTCAACTCCCCCATCTGTCTTAACCACAAAATATTGGAACCCGAGAAAACATGGAAAGAATTTCATAGAATACAAGTCAAGCAACTAATCACACTTCGAATAATTGAACCTTTAGCTTTAGAGTGCTCATAAGAAAATGATAGAAGATTGAAAACGAATTGCGGGACACAAAGAATGCAAATTTATGTCATGGCAGTTCAGTTCTTCTCGACACCATTCAGCTGTACACAAGAGTCCATGCTCTGATCTTAAAGATAACACCCAATTGATACAGATATTCTCGCAGAAAATTATAACTCAATCTATTGTTTGTTAAACATGGTGTTGAACAAATTATTCAGCAAAAGAAAAGAAGAAAGAAAATAAATAAGGAAAAGAAAAGATGCAAAGAAATGCAAATGGGTGCGCTAGTTTAATGATTGGTATTATATGATATGCGATTCTATAATGTGGTAAGGTAAACATATGCCTCTTGAGGAACTCATTGTATTGCATAGACATAGATGCTTTGTTCTAAACCAAGGAAAATAAATTAGGCTACTTGTTCTGATGAATGAAAACTAGGCATTCAATAACTTGAGAACATGGATACAGAGTACAAGTACAGATGCGAATAATGAAATCCAGGGGATTGATAATAAAGATAATTTTGATTAGAAACAAAGATAAGCAATCAGATCTCCAAACTGATCTCGGAGTAGGATACCAGATCCTGTGATATCTCAGTGAGGATGAAGAAGATGCACTCCTCAAGCCTCTCATGGACCTGGAACCCTGACAACAAACAGTTCCAACACAAATGTCCTCTAGTGACTCCATGGAACTCAGATGTTTCTTGTTAAAGCAGTATCAAAGTTCTTCAGTTAGCACGGAAAGGAAGCTTACTAGACAATCTTTCCGAAAGGATCTAAAATAAGATGAGTGATGCAAATAATCGATTTTACCTACTCATGAAGAATGGTTTATCAAGGTTTTCTCGTTGATTGTATGTGACTTCTAAATCAATGGGTCTTCTCTAAGGAAGTGTAGGCTTGTGAAAAACTGGAGGACGATGTGGACACAGTTGGGGCGATGTGGAGGACTGAACAAGATCAATGTGCAAGAGGCCACTCTGAATTCCGCCTAAACCAAGTAAATAACCATTTGGCCGTCATTGGCGTTGTAGAGGAACTAGGAGGCTAGGACAGGGAAAATGAGAGCAATGTCTCTGGAGCAGAGGGTGCAAAAGTAGAAGTAAATGTAGGGCCACTTGGCAGGGCTGGGGTTGAAGGTGCTTAATAGGACTGAATTAACCCATAATTACAAGTCTGGACCAGGATACCAGATATCCAATTCGATCCTTAACCATATTAATAGCCCCGAAGGAGGGATGTCGATTAACCCTCTGTGACGGTGGGTGGCTACCACTGTTACTTCAATTGCATGCGAAAGCAGTGTAGCAGGTGATGCAGCAAGCTGTAGTATGACAGTTCTGCGCTACAGCTGTTACATCAACGTAAGATCGGTGCATGGTAACTAACATGGGTGTGACAACCCCAGCGAGGGCACCTTCCCCATGTCATCGGCTCCTCAAGTCCTTTAAACCTTAACCGTTGAAATTCCTAACAGCTGAACCAACTCAAGCTCAAGATTTAGAGTGATGGTGTGTCCTAAGGTACAGTCAAAGAGCATCTTTGTGATGGACCAATATTGTGTGCATTAGCAGACTAGTGGTGCCAAGTGGCAACTGAAAAGCATTTTTACATGGTAGATAAGTGAACGCCATGTGGGGGGGCATCGGCATGACACAGCTTGCAGACAAAGTAGCAACCGACTAGCGCATATAGCATACAAATGGCAGTGATGCCTCAACAGCGTACCAGAACACTTTCGGGGTACCTGACTGGTGCATAGGCATGCTAACGCATCTAGGGAAAGTCAGGTAGAGACATTGACAAGGCATCTCTATGGCAATAGCAGGACAACATAGCAGGGCTACAGAATTCACCATGTACAGAAATGTGTTTGTGATGTGCATAATCATTTTTACCCTTTTACATGAGGGATGGCTTATCAAGGCATTCTAGTGTAGAAGATGATATCTGGAAGACGCACCATCCAGAATGTTGGAGAATTTGGAAAAAAAAAAAAAAAAGAACAACAACGAAGTGTATGAGGTAGTGGTACTAAATTATTACAGACTTGATGAACGTTGTTTATTGGGATAAAAAGGATACAAATACTTTTTCGGGTCCCCATTCTATTTTGCATTCAGATGGGCAGATACTATTTCAAAATGGTAGCTTTGTAATTTGCTGTTGGCAATGAATAGGTCTAGCTTTCTAAATAGATCCTTTCCATAGCGGAGTATAATTTCTAAGTTTTACCAATTCATGATCAAGCTTCTTTTGCCAATTAAAAGAAAATAGTGCAACGATGAGTCTTAAAAGATGTTCTCTAACCAATTAGAGAGTATTTTAGGTTTGAAACCCATAAATGTTGGATTCCAATACTTGGCTACAGAATTGGCATTGGCCCTCCATCCTAAACCATCCAATTGAAACAACATGCCAGTCTTACTCTTCAGCAAAACCTTGACATCCTCCAGTTCCAAGGAGAACTCTAGCTATAGCAACTTCTTGCTAAACATAACACTGACAGGACACAAGCAGCTGTTTGAACCTCAAATCTTAAATTTCTACACTGACAAAGTAGTATACATATAAAATATCCCCCTTCAACCAGATAACCACCCTGGTTTCCAGAAGATCTTAGATTTCCCTCATAAACTGCTCCAACAAGCTTTTTCCCACACACAACATGAAAACAACAAACCACAATCCTACAAAACCTAAATGGCAGAATACTCTTAAAAATTATCCCCTTTACAATGTAGCATAACAATAAGGTGCTAGTGTTTAGGTGGTGTTACTAGTGTACAAGGCTGAATGACTTTTATTAGTTCTATTGTGTCAAAGTAACAGTTGTTTTGCACTTTCCTAGATATGAATTATGTATTCCGAGAAACCAGAACATAATTGGAGGACGTAACCCTAATGAGAAGGATATAGAATCAAAACGGTTGAGATGCTAAAATCCAATAGAATGGAGATCTGTCCCACACAAAAGATGGCTGAAAATGTAAGCTGTGGGCAACAAATGCTACATAGAGATGTGTTTTCGTAGATGTGCAAATAAACAAGCAAGCATGTATACTTAAGCCAGATTGACCAAACCAGACAGCAGTAAGGCACTGATGGAAGAGATGTCGTCACTCCATCCTCAATACCAATAAAATTTTTATAGGAGTGGATACGAAGTGGGTGGAAATATTCAATTCATTGCGTTGCATCTACAAGGTCACATTACATGGAAGCTCCAAAGCCTAAGGCTCAAAATCGCTGTTCAGCAACAGTTGAAGAGTCCTATTGAAGCATATGCTTATGCTTCAATATATCTATCTTTTCTCCTTACAAAACACATATAAAAAGAGACAAATTGCTAATAGTGAAGGAATTGACAACCAACCCACAAAAGCTTCATTCTCCATTGATGCATCAACTCTCAAAAGCAAATATCAGAATGAAGAAAAGAAAAAAAAAATTGATTGAACCAACAACCCCTAAAACCAAGAAAGCATAAAGTCTCACACGCATATAATAATCAATTGTTGTTAGTAGATTTATCAACTATAACATGAAGGAAACTATATAATTTGATAAAAACACCCAAGTCACTCTCACACATTGCAAATTTCAACAAGAAGCTAGTTCGGTATGAAGAAATATGCATATTAAGGAAAACAAAAGACACAACAAGCACTTATTCAATCATCAATTGATTAAAAGCCAATATAAAGTGCCCAATTGTAAGTGGGGAATAAAAGCTTCTATAAAACTGAATGCGAAATTCAACAAGATTGGACCTTGTTTTCATCTATGAAGATGATTTGAATAATTCCTAATACTAGAAACAGTAGAGTCTCAATCTCAGATTTAAAGCACCAACAGCAGCAACAATAACAACAAGAAGAAGTAAGAAGCTACAACAAGAGATATTAGCTTTCACTTACAATCCCAAAAGGTAAGGAAGGTAAGAAAAGGGATTCCCAGTAATATATTACACTGCACATTGGCCGGTTATATTTGTTGTCCAATCGAATTGCCCTATCTTTCTCTCTCATCAACATCATCGAGGTATTCAAATTCATCTTCCTTAAGATGTGCAACGAATTTGACAGGACCACGGCCTTCAATGTCTTTAACGAATTCGATCTTGAAAGGAAGATTAGCAGAGATATGTTTTCCCTTCCAAAGTCCAACGTATTGCTTGACCTTCCCTTCCATTCCAGTTAGGTCAACTTCAGGGACTTTAGGAACGTGATAAACCTTAAGCGGTATCTTAACCCTAACCCTAGCTCCAATCTTAGCTTGGATCGATTCATCCTCATCTTCTTTTGCTTCCAATACTGCAGATGAGGAAATAGATGGAGCAGAATCAGGTTTTAAAGCTACCTCACAGGATATGATCCGTTGTTGTCGTCTGGGACGAAGAGAAGAAGCCGAGACGACGGAGTTAATTGAGGCGATACACTGTTGTCGGTGACTGTAATTCTTGATGGATACGGAGGAGAATGAAGAAGAAGAGATTGATAGAGAAGCTGTAGTCGTCATCGTTATTCTTCTCTCTCTCTAACACTTTCTCTCTCTAGATCGAGATCGAGTTTGAGTTTGAGTTTTTTTTTTTTGTGTTCAGGTTCTGGTTTTGTTGAGTTTTGGGAGTTTAGTAAAATAGAACTTATGAGATTTTGTAGATGAAGGGAAATTGATGATGAAACTGGGATTGATTTGGGTGATGCAAAAGAGAAGGATATATAGGCAGATGATAACTAGAAATTAAAAATGACACGTGTTTGTCTTATGTTTATCTTTAATGGATGAAGCCATGAAGGCCATGAAACAATAGTACTACTACAAGCAAATCAAATATCTGGTCAAACAAAGAAGGTGTCACAGTTATCTAACTATTATATCTATTTGATGGTTGGTCTCTAATCTCTTGCTAGAATCAATCACCTGAGTATGTGTACTTGTGTCAAAGAGTAACTTAGTATTCTCATGTTCTACATTTCATTCTTACACTCTGTTTACACTTTTTATTAGAGTGTATAAATGATCTAGCGGTTGATTTTTGTGAGGACAATCAAAATCAACAATTTGATAATCCCATATAGGACTTACAAGTGGGTGTAAGAGTAAGCGAAGTGTTAAAAGTTAAAACCTCTATACCACTCATCTTATTCTTAAATTCTACTTTAATATTTTTGTGAGGCTGCATAAAGATAATCTAAGAGCTTGATTTTTATAAGGAATGTCTCTTTATGATGTAGATCGAAATCAACTTTATAATCATGTCCATGTGGGGTCGAAGGCAGGTGTAAAAAAAGTGTAAGAATAAGTGGAGGATAAGGTGGGGGTGAAGTAAAGTTTTTATAAAAATTTATAAACTTGCCTTTCTACTAGTATATTACTTCGGTACAAATATGTTGTTCATCTAGTCTGGAAGATAAAAGAAAATTTGTCAAACAACAAAGATAATGATGGTACGAACAAAAATAAAAACAAAAGAAGAGGATGAGGAATTAGAGGTGGGAAGCTAGAGAGAGAAAGAGAGTGACAGTGAGAGAGAGAGAAGAGGACTGCGTTTTTGTTTCAAGGGAACAGTGAAATTATGTCGTAACTCCTCTACATTATCTCTAATCTAGAAAATTCACGATACGTCAAAGCATGAACTTTTCTACAGCTGCCATGAACGCTGTAGGATTATCCACTGTAAAGATGGCAAACTCAGAATCATGAGATCCTACTTTTCTGAACGTTACACAGAAGGATCCTCCTTAGGGTTACAGAAATGCTGCCCCATTCCAACACTCGTCACTGAATTCAAAGATTTTTGGTGATAAAGAAGCAAATCGTTTGGCAAATACAAAATCTGTGATTAAAAATGATCATCGAGAAAACAAATCAATACTCAAAATGTGTGATGTGAGACGAAAGGACTACATATCCCCAGGTCGAAGCCAAGACAAATGACCTGGGTCATAAAAAAAAAACCACCACCTTAATTTTTAACAAAATATAAACCCCAGTTTGTATTTGGGAGGGGTTACTAGGGCTTTTATACAATGTCAGCTTGGCACCGTGCAATTTGTACTGACGACCTGCTAACGATCTTCTTATGTGCTTGAGCAGAGAGAATCTAATAATAAAGCAATGAGACAATTGTTGAATTGGAAAATACTGTGACATAGAATACAGTAGTAAGGGTTTCAGTCAATATAGCAATCTTATTATGCACATAGATGCAGCAGTATGTATCACATTCACATCACAGAGTACTCCATGTCTTAGAACTTCTGTGTTCTTGAGTAGTCTAGTCGATTCTAACTAACTATACAACAACAGCTGACACGTTGAGGGTTCGAGTCATTACAACATTTATGTTTACAGGAGCAGTCAGTATGTATAACACACAATTCACATGTCCATGTCATTAAATATATACCCATCTTCTTCATCCCGTAGCTCATTCATAAGAAAACCCTCAGCTGCCAAGTTGCTGCAAACAAAAATGCACAGACAAAGGTTGAAATGGGCAGAAAGCACAACACAATATTAGCTTCACAATCTCACCACCATTTTCTCACAACTACTACTGCACCTACCTTAAGCAGCAGCAACGGAAACTGACGACCCGCTTCAACTTTCTATTATAAAAGAAGAAATTGAACGACCATCTGCAAACAAACACACAAATCACCAAAGAATCAAAATTGCTGCACCTGCATGACTACCTACAGGGCATCACTTTATAAAGACACAGATCGTCATCTTACATGGCTCCTTTCTCCAAAAAAGGGTCCCCATCTGAATCTGGATTGTAACTGTAAATTTCACATTCTGCTAGTTTTACAACCTGCATCACTAGATATTATAAATTGTTTCTGGATACTACTACAGCTAAACCTGCCTCCACATTTGTAAAGTAAGCTTACCTCGTCCAAAGCTTTGTACAAGCTTTCTAGTAAAGAGCTGCCACCATTAGCTTCAGCCCATTCCTGCTTTCAAGCGGTTTTAAAAAACGAATCGTTTTAAGGGTAGTATAGTAGGGGACTTCATAAAGGACTCACATCTTAAAGAACTAGTGGTAACCCAAGTCTATGGCACGGCATGCTAATTGCATAACCAAACATAAACATTCGAAAATATCAAACAAACATAAAACTCATTCTCAAAACCCATTAGAATAAAAACTAAGAAAACAACAAAAACTCCTAAATTTCAGAGACAAATTTTTCATAAAAAGAACCCCCTAAACCAAAATCAATTTGGCAGTTTTGTGGAAATAAACAAACAAACAAAAAAGGGCCGAAAAATCGATCTCTTTTTCACAAAAAATGAACATTAACATCAACATTAAATATCTACATTACCTACCCCAATAATCCAACCTTTTAAAAGTAATGATCTTTCAAGTACAAATGATGATAAAATGATCATCTTAGGAGCTTATCCTAAAACAAAAAAGAATGATCATCTTACTATGGAGATTACGCACATGAAAACAAACATAAATTACCAATCCCATCCAACCTACTAAATGATACGATCTTTCAAATACAAACGATGATAAATGTCAGACATGGAATGCCAAATCGGCCATTTCATTGTATATCAGATTTGTATCGATTCACTTGAATGATTTTGACTGAGTCAACATCGACTCATCGAGATCACGAGAGAGAGAGAGAGAGAGAGAGAGAAGGGCAGCCATGTGCAAGCCACTGACTAACCCTCCCGAATCTTAAAGGTGAAATCTCTGGCTTGATTTTCATGTGAGGATAATCTCCAAGGTAAGATGATCATTTTTCCATCATTCAAAAAAAAAAAAAGGTAAAATGATCATTATTTTTTATATTTTCTTTCTCCTTTTTTTTCTTTTTTTTTTTAAGTGTAAGATGATCATTCTCACCTAAGACATTCCTGGAACACATGGACATGTGGGCCCAATGGCCATTTGTAATTTTCAACATACCATTTTAGGAGTCAAATGATCCCAATCTATATATACACAAATAAATTTCTCCTAAATTCCCTTTCATCTCCTCTCTACTTCAAACCCTAGCTTATCTACATCTTTCTCATCTCATGCTAATATCACGACTAACAAAAGAGATGCTACTTTCATAGTTCACTTTCTCAGGTCATAGATCAAAACAATTAGCAAGAAACTTTGGTTATTTAAAATAATAAAAGTAAATAAAAATTCATAACAACTCAGCATTTAGGCATACCACCAGAATCTACTGGATGGCAAATAGAATTGTGCATTTACTGCTTAGTATAATAAAAGTTCTAAAAACATCATACCTTTGCTGCTTCAAACATATAGGTGTCAAATATCTGCTTGACACTGTCCCACACTTCCTCTCTGAAAAAATGGTGAGCTTGCACGGCACTGGTAAACCCGAAACATGGATAGGAATTGTTATGTAAAGAACAAATTACCACTCATGCCCATACTTATATCAGTGGCATGGCAAATGGTTTAAGCTTCTTTTTTTTTATGAAAAATGGTTTAAGCTTTAGGAATATGAGTATATTAAGAAACCACAAACAATGTAGATAATTAGGATTAATCTTGGGATATGGAGAGATTTGAACTCTCAGCTCCTCCTAGAGCGACGATTCTCTGAACCGTCTGTCAAACCTTTTGACAACACTCCCATTGCTGGTAAGAGAGGATAAAATAGCGGGTTGCCATGTCGCCACAAAAGCTGACAGTGACATTACCCATAATCCTCCTTCCCAGTCCATACAAAATATAATAAATGTATCATAAGAAACAGAGATACCTGAAATCATAATCCGGATACATATGACTGAGTGTAAGCACCAAGTAAATCAACGTCTTTCGGCTGGAATAAACAGAGAAAAAGAATATATTTAAGTAAACATGCATGACAACCTAATTCTTCTAAACCTATTTTGGTATCGTCCACCACCTGGATCTACTAGACAAGAAACCAGCTGGAGAGGGGGGATCACTGTCTGAAGATTGTCCGAGATAATCTAGAATCTGAAAAAAAAGGTTAAATACCCATTGCCACATTTCAAAACTAAAACAATGGTATGATAGAAATTACATACAAACTGAGTGTCAGCATCAAGAACAATGAGAAATGGAATGTGCATTCTATTTTATAAAGAACCTTGCCTTTTGGAAGTGATAAAGACAACAAATTCTTTCTTTCACTGATAAGCAAATATAAAAGACCACACCAAAAGGCCAGACGCATGAAACTGAAGTTCATAAATTAATAATAAAAGATCCTTAGTAGAAAGACTATCATTCAAGAAAACTAGTAAAGCTGAACTTCCCAGAGGTTTGTTTGCTTTTCTTTTTTATCAACAAGTTACCGAAACTTTGAACTTATCGATGCAAAAAAATAAAGGTTAGACAAGATAAAGTGAAAGGATAACTAGTAAGAACAAGAAAACTAACACTATCTTTAGAAAAATTAGCAACTCCTCCCTAATGAGGACATCAGTCCTACGTTCAAGGTTTACGTGAGGTAATTTTTTAATTCAGGTAAAAAAAGGGGTTTAGCGGGCATAAGTTCCATTACTTTTGAGGTGTCTTACAAGTTGGTTTGTGGAAACCCTATTTCCTGAGAGAAGAGTCCTTGTATGTAATGAAGCAAGTGAAGAGTCATTCAGTGTGGTCAAAGTAAATAAAGGGTTTTTGTATGTGGTCAAGTAAATTAATAATCCTTGTATGTGGTCAATAAGGAGGGCAGATTCATTAGTGTATACTTGTTGATGGTCAGCTATCTTAGCTCTATATAACATGAAAGCAAAAGGAAGAAAGGAGAATAAAACATAAATTACACATGTGCAAAGTTTTGAACCTATGCTCCTAAGATAGGGGTGTACCCTCTGATGCCTTTGCATGTTGTGAAACCAATATTAGCTCTATATTTGTTCTTCTTGTGTTATTTTTCTTTTCTTCTCTTCCAGAACAGATTTAAATCTTGAGTTCTTAATTTGCAGGTGTAACAAAACTTGTTTCGTCATTTCTTTGGCATTTCTGAAATTCTACAACAACCCCTAGTTTCAGTTATCTTCCTTTTTCAACTATTCAACAATTGCTCATAAGAACTTAATTATTTTCATGGGTTGTTAACTTGAACTCTTAAGTCGCTAGAGTAATAACGCTTCATTGCTCCCTCTGATTTATGTATAAGGGTTCAATGTTGTGAGATTGTGTTCGCTTGGAACTGTTATATCATCTTTATTTGTTGTTCTTTTACATATGAGGTGGATTATGAACACGCTAATTTATGGTTTTCTTATAATTTTAGTTCTTATTTGGTCTTAGTGACCATTCTAGAATGGGAAGCATATTTCTACGAACTTCTACGTCACTCCCTCTCTGAGAGATAAGCAATCAATCAATATCATAAACCAAAAGGTTCGCAAAAGGTACAAATGTAAGTTACCTCATGCTCCAAACTAAGAGACAGCTTCTTATCTGTTCCCGTATGTTTGCCTAGAAATACACAAAACAATAACTAATGAAGCATGATCTCCAAATCTACAGTTATACAAAATTTGCATAAAGCTGTTTACTTACAAGAGTAAGCCTCAAGGCTTCCTTTGATGGCGCATTCACCGAGACTTACATGACTTAGGAAATCATTTATGCTGGAAAAAAAATAATCATGCTTACTATCAAAACTAAACACGAGAAGGCATTCTCCAAAAACTTTACTTGCTAAAGCTGTCCAAAGGAGTGTATTGTGAACCCCAAGAACAGCTTCTTGTAGTTTTCTATTTTAAGCATTCAAGTTTTCAAATGGTACCTGTCAAGAGGAGTGTATTCCAAGAACTTCATGTTGTGTGTACTTCAAACAAGTAAAGCAATCCGATATAGTATATGTTTCACCAAAAGAACTCATCCACCACGTACTAACCAAATTTGTTGGAAATCCTGTAACATGAAAATGAAGTATTAAGTCATAAACATGACAATTTAGGAGCAATCAAGAAAACATAAAAGCATTTCTGAAAATTCCGCATATACTGAATCAATATGAAGTGAATTATCTTAAAGGATTGGAACGAAGAGTTGAATTCTTCTCAACCTTCACATATCTGTCTATTAGCTTCTCTGAAAGAAATAAGACGTGTGCCCTTTGATGGATAGGATATTTCAGTAACCTTAATATTTCCCATCACTCACTACAAGAGAATACTTGTTATACCAATACTAGAAATAACAATTTTCTAAAAGTTCAAGTACTAATTTTATAGGGAGAAAAAACAAAAAAAACAGAAAGAAAATAAAGGATATCAATACCGAATGCGCTACAATACATATAGAAGTGTAGAACAGTAAAAGTGAATCATGTTAGTCGTTCAGATGAACATTTATATCTGTGTTGTCAGACATTGCCGATGACCCACTTAGCCAAAAAAAAAAAAAAGAATAGAAACTAAAAGCGCAATAAAAAAACAAGATGAATGTCATTGAACATATGGACTTGTTAATCTGAAATCTCATATAATTTCAGCATCACGTCATCCGGTTTTTCAGCATTCAGAAAGAACAACTTCGTTGATGTTCACAATAATTCGTCTTAAGCTTGCCTCTAAGAACTTTATGAGATTTGTAGTGGTTATTTGTACAGGCTCAGCGAAAATTTGAATTCCAGAATTAGTGCTTGAGAGATTCAAATATTATTGGAAGTTGCACACGGAAGGTTTATTGTGGAGACATGACGTTGATGGGCTTGATTTTCAGGCTATAGATCTTTCCACCAACGCGCTGCTATAGATTTTAGTATTTTACTAAACAGTTTTAATTTTAACATTTTGTAATACATGAATGGTTCTGCAAAATGTTTCTTGTCGATTCTTCCTTGTTTTATCGTTTCTGTTTATGCAAACGCAGAAAAGCACAGATTTACATAGCGAAGGCAGAACTATCGGGACAAAGTTTAGACCAAACATGATAATGAGGATGATGGTGAATCTTGTTAGTTAAGCCTAGTTAGTTGCTAGAATACCTTAAACTCTAAGTCACTCAAACAAAATTTAAGATTATAAATCTTGCCTCTAAGGTTATCCATTTTATTAGATGCAAATTTGAGATAAACTCAGTAACAAAATAGCTTAAATGAAATAACAAACTAAGTACTAAGCAGCAGCAAAAAATCACATATAATAATAATAATAATAAACAACACCGAGACACAAAAGCCCTAAATCTTTTTCAAACCAAATCCAGATGCAACGATTTTATAACAGCAAGAGCAACAATAAGGATTTCTTTCTATGAAAAAAGACAACCAAAACCACGAGAACCAGACATTTCTAATCTCTAAATGCAAGAACAAATTAGGGATTCGGAACAAAATACATATAACCCTAACCTTCAAAACGATTGAGAAGTTATGATTTCCGCTCCAATTGCAGGTATCTCCCAGATTCTCAGAGCAGGCCAAAATACGTCCAAGGATTTGAAATTTTGTGGGAATCAGCAGTTGCTAACAATTTGCAACGAAAATCTGCAACAAGGTCAGTCAAATACAGCGCCAATTTTGACAAGAAACGGACGAGTTTTAAGACTCGGATAATCAGATCTGCGGATGTAGAAGAGAGAGAGAGAGAGAGCGGTGGAGTTCAAAATCCCCGTGAGATATTCCTTTATTCGGTCGGGTAGGTGACAAATACGTACGTTGAACGGTAAGTGGTGATAACCCTAAAGAAAATGGTATTTTATAATTACCCCCTGTATTTACCTTGAATTTGCGATACCCCTTCATTCTAAAGTTTTGTTTGTTTGCAACTTTTGACCAATTGACACCGTCAAAGACTAACTGCCCTGAAGTCGTTCAGGTGAGATGGTATACGACCGAAAAGACGAAGTTAACCTTGCTTTTAGTACAACGAGGTCCACGAGTCTTTCCGGGTGTGAAAAGTAAAGCCGTGTAAAACATGTCTTAGTAGGTTATTAGGTTTGTAAATATTTTAAATTCCTTTAATAAGAAAGTATTAAACAAAAATTTTATTTTTCTTACAATAAATAAAAGTGAATATTAATTAGATCATTTTTAATCTCATAACCGTCTCTACAATCATTTCTCAATTTGTATACAATTGTCACATGTTAGGGTAACGCATTGCCACATTTATAGGTCAACAGTATGATTTTTAATGAGTCAAATCGCTAAGGGGTAGTAGTCAAAATTGTTTGACTCGTCTAAAAACAAAAATCCATCTCAATTGTTTTGTTTGACAAAGAGAAAACCCAATAGAGATTATTGAGAGAGCCCTAAAGAGATGGATCTAACATGGATATGAAAATAAAAAAAGACGAAGACAAAATTATAACGATGCCAAAGTGCAAACGTCCCCACATACTCGCAAAATTTATGATTATATATTTGATCATTTGATTTCATTTTGTTAATATTTTTATATACTTCATCGAATGTTATCACCGATTGATTTTT